>JALIGW010000007.1:11690095-11715095 GCA_023053685.1 Diadophis punctatus similis | reverse complement strand
GCTTGAACCTTCCTCCTAACTCAACCATAATAGGTTCTGTCGCTGAGATTGCAGTGTCATTTGATGTATGGAGGTCGTTTGGATGCAGACAGAGGAATGGGTGCACAAAACCACAAGCACGCTTACAAACCAGGCAAATATTTTTTGTTCACTCAACATTGTTTACCTGTCTGAGCAGAATCAGCTAGAGAAGAGGTTGGGTGGGATTTCAGAGGACTCCTTATCTGCAATTGAAGAACTTTTTACAGATCATCTGAACCACGAGTTAAAAGCCTATCGCTTCCATGCCTTCTCTCCAAAGTCCTCATATTCACACAAACATTCCCAACTCAAGTTCCAGTCAAAACAGTGGGCTGCCAGGGTATCTTGCTGGAGGGATATATTTTCACACTATCACCTCACAGGCATGCTCAAATTAATTGCAGGAGTTTGCATTTCAGTTCACTCAAGTTTCTTTCAGAACAAGGCACACATGAGAGACAGATTGATTTAATAAACCTCTTACAGATGGCAGCTTCCTTCGATAGAGGATGAAGCTATCTTCTTCTATTGTTTGCTTGGTTTTAAAAACAACAATCAAGTCTTTCAAAAGTTATAATAAACAACCTGTATTGAAAAATATAGAAGATGAATTTCAGCTGTAGTTTGGGCTGGGTAAAAGCTGACATTATCTGATTTGGGAGTAAATTTACTTTAAACTCCAGAACTTTACTTTGAATTTGACTGGGGAGCCTCATTGTTGCTATCTGTTTTCCTAATAGCCCTTCTTAATTTCAGACTTCTAACACTTTTGCCTTTTTGTTGGGAGTGGGGGGGTAGGGTGGAGATGTTAGTTCACTTTTTGAATTAAGAAATGTGAAATAATAAGATGCTGACTGTTTCCTTTCTGCCCTTTGCAGAAAGAACTGTTACAAGAGTTTTCCAAAGTCTCTTTTGCTTGTAAGTAGGGAAAAAATTAGCAAAAGTGATGTTGGGGTGAGACAGTCGGGCAGCCCCCTTCCTGCTTATGGATAGTCAGTACAAACAAAAAGCAGTTGACAACAATGCCCATAACAGAGGAAATGGCTTTTGTTTAAAGATTAAAAAAATTAATACACAGGCTCACATTTTATACAGAGTTGTTTCACTAAAAGTAAACACTTGTTTTAAGAGAATACAAATATAGGAAAACCCAAAAATCAGCCAGTGAGGGAAACTTGTAGAAGCACTATTCCATCACAAAAAAAGTCTATTTGCAAACCCAATGACTTCAAAGTATGACTTCAAACTCGTACTTTCTAATAATAGTAGATTATCTTCCCAACCTGCAGGCAGATGCCTGTTTTTCCCCCATAGCATCTATCTGACACAAGTTTATTCCCAAAACTGCTCCCACTTGATTAAAAGGAACATACTTCTTGCACCCATGCCCAGGATGGCAACCTTACAGCTTAATCCTTTTCCTGTTCAGCTCAGAAGGAAGACCTATTAAAACAAATGAGATTGGCTCTCTGGAAAGCCTGCATAGGATGGCAACTTTGGTTCAGGAATAATGGGGGGGGGGGGGTTTTAAGAAAAAAGAGAGATCCGCACTTGGTGGAGAGGTCTTCCCCTAAAATCTGGGAAGCGATGCAAAGTTTTCTTGGAAAGTCTGATTCCCACCCACCAACGCCCACACAAAGAACCCAGCCTTCCAATCACCGCTATATTGGCCCGATCCACAAGGCAAGAAAAGTAAACGTGCATGCACAGGAGTTTCTGGAGTTCTTGCAGAAACTAACCGGGTTGAATCCAAAATCATCAGTGTTCTTTTGAGCTGGCTGGCAGACCAGGCTACAAGTTTGGAGCCCTTTTTCTCTGCGCTTGTCTGGCTTACCCTTCTACCCACCCCTCCTGCAAATCGTGGTCCACGCGGGGGGACCCCCGCTTACATTCCCCACCCACTTCCCCACTGCTGGCCTCCTCTCGTCGGCCGGAGATTTCCTGCCAGATAAAGAAAAGTTGAGGGGAGAGGGGCACCCGGCCTGAACTCGACGTGAAATGGTCTATCCGTCACTGCCTGGAAGGAAGCTCCAGCCTGTGAACTCTTCTTGAACCGAGATTTAAGTCTCTGGTCATAAATCAACCAGGACATAAACTCCTGCATTCACCACTGATAGCCGCGTATTTGGGGCTTGCTTACCTTAATTCTGACGACTGAGGCGGAAGCCAGCATTGGTCTTTGGAGGCTAGGCGACAGTCCTTCCCTGCCAGCCCGGGGATCAGGCTCTCCCCCTTTCACTTTAACCCCTCCGCCCTGACAACTAAGTGCCTTCTGCTCCTCCGGATGGGACCAGTTCTGGTCACTTCTGCCAGGAGGAGCCCAAGAATCAGAACCGGAGGCGCCCTGCCTCCACCAGGAAGGGGGACACCCAAGAAGGTCTTTCTTCTGCTTGCCTCTGATGGAGTGCCCCCCCCCACTTGTCCTGTCCTTACCTCATTCCGGCCCCAACCTCCACGCCCTCCACCTCACCCCTGGGGCCGAGTGGGAGTCGTGCCTCGCTACCCCCGGACAAGCTCTCTCCTAGACCGGATCGCTGGGAAAAGGCAGAAGGCTGCCTGTGCAACCTTGCACGCCCAAGGGGGCGTTTGTTGGGAGAAAGGAGGCAGTTGCCTCGGGAAGTCCGGGGCAGGCAGGAGAGATGGGGGGGTGTGCGCAAGATGGAATGGATGGAGTGAGAAGAAAGAGGCAGTGAAAGAGTGAAGGGCCAGAGAGGCATTAGAGGCCAGGAAAATTATGCTAATCGAGACAAAGGATGTTCACAAAAAGGTCATCGCTCCCCCCAGACCTTTGATGGTGTGTGTGTGTGTGTGTGTGTGTGTGTGTGTGTGTGTGTGTGTGTGTGTGTGTGTGTGTAAGTAAAACACACACAAACATAAATTTCACACACCAGTATGGCAACAGCTTGATGAATAATATAGAAAATTCTGGACGGGGTGGGGGAGACGGATGGCATGGTTTAAAATCTGGAAGTTATGCCACATATGGATAAACATTACCCCCACCTCCACCACACACAATAGTAAGTAGATTTCTGGTCTGTCTCACAATCCAGGGCGATCTCTACAGCGCTTTTAACGGGGAGGATTCAAACAATGTAGGTGACCGTCATCAGATGCCCACTTCCCCTCTTCTCCGGTTGCCCTTCCCTTAGGCAAACATTCACATGCACACCACCGAGGAAACAGCACAACCACCCCTTTACAAAACAGCAGTTAATATTTAGGAGGAGAATCTGGCTCCTTCTATCAGCGGAAATCAGAAATAATGCCTGGATGGATAGCCAGTGAAATAAACTTGCCCGCCTCTTTCCATGTCGCTGGGGCTAAATAATTATCAAGGTTCTAATTCCAAGTAACTGTAACTAAACAAGCTAAGTAACTAAAGCAACCACTAATAAAGGCTAGGGTGTAATTGTGAGGCTTATACCCTCAGGAATATTTTGGAGATATGAATATTTATTTGAAAAGAAGAGGCACAATTTCTTAGTCAGCTGAAAGGTATCAAGACTTTCTAAAGCATAGTCGGGTTAGGGACTTAGTGCTTATTGCCTACCTCTCCTGTGTTTCAATTCGCATTATTTAACAAATACTCACGGCCATACGCGTGCATGCTGATCAGCGCTGGTGTTTTGGTAACTTTGGTTTTCCTTATTCTTCTTTCTCTTTCTCCTCCTCTCTTCTCCTTCTCTTTCTCTCTCTTTCTTTTCACCTTTCTTTTTTCCACGTCTCCTTTCCCCCTCCTCCTTCCTGCACTTCCTGCACTTTCCGGCCATTCTCTTGCTCAAGTAGTCTGACGTTTAAAATAACATCAGTAAGAAGAATAGTTTTCAATAACTCCCCCCCCCATTCGTGCGGAAGGGTGGGGGGTGGGGTATAAAGAGACCAAAACAGACAAAAATAAAATAAAAACAACAACATAACCCGGAGGACGAGGTTTTAAACTGCCTTAGAAAATCAGCCAGTTGGCGCTGGAATAAGAGCTAAGTGCGATTTTGACAGGCCTTCGTTACCAAAGGTGTGGAAAATACAAAGAAGTTTCTTTAAATTGCACTGTCACCTTAAACCCCAAACAAAGTAGAACAGGGGAAAGAGGAGATTTATACACGCACGCACAAACATACACACGTACTTTCAGTTCAGGGTGGCCTCTTATGCATACCAATGGTTTTTGTCATTTATGGCGAGTCAAGATTTATAGCTTCTTGCGCCAAGCTGTAAACAGAGCTACCCAACAGAAAACACTTGCTTCTCAGAGCATATTGCGAGGACTCCACATGAAAGGCAGAAAGCTGAGCTGCTGCGTAGGAGGTGGGGACGACAGCGGGGACCAAAATTCACCGGTCAGCCGTTTTGCTATATCCTCCCGCTTGGCAGTGGCGATGCAAGAAAACGCCGCTTTTGTCAACGATCAGCCCTATAGTTTTCTTCTGAAAAATGCTGATATGACCTTTTTCTGTCTCTCCCCCCCACCCCACCCCCGGCCACCTTTTGCCATCCCTCCACAAAAAAAGAAAAGAAAGCCAATTCTTTTGGTGGAGCTGGCAAAGAAAGTTCTCTCCGGAGAGAATTTGAGGAGAAAACTGGATGTTCAAACCCACCAGTTTCTTCCCCTGAAGTCAAAAAAATTATGCAGGCAACAGCCAGCTGGGCATTTTGTTCACCTTGCCCGATTCTGAGTATATTTCATTAGGAAGGTGCCTGAAGCAGCAAATACTAAAATTCCTCCCCTGGAAGGCAAATAAAAGTTCAAATAGAAAGGAGAATTTTCCAATATTCCAATAAAAGTATCCAATTAATAGGTGGCACTGTTCCTTTCTTCTCCCATTTATTAGTTTTATGGTTGGTAAAACCTATCCCGTCCTCTTTGTCTCTTTCTTTAGCTGTACTGGAGCTTCAGAATTTTAGTTCTTGTTCTGGTTATTGAGTTTCTCCCCCTTTGCTACTACATTACACAGGTATCTTTGCATTAAGGTAATATTCCTTCTCTTGTTGCCATGTAAAGAGTCAGACTCCGTTTAGATTCATACTGGACCAACTGGACCTAAAGCAATATAAATCTAAATGGTTCAAGAGCCTCTCATACTGAAGCGAGGTAGGAATGAGGATTGTTCCTCAAAAACAAAAGATACCTTGCATTTGCAAAGCAAAGTTTGGAAATGAATGTTTTCTCTCTAAAGGGGAAAAAAAAACCTCGAGCAAGTTTCCTTATCAGCTCAGCAAATAGGAAAGATCTCAGAACACCTTATTAAAAAGTGCATGTGTGTGTGTGTAAGAAATAAATAAACCAAAGCTCTGTAAGTGAGAGGAAAAAATACTGGAAAGAGAAATATGATTCTAGATTTTTAAACTTCAGGTCGGTTAACATTCCAAATCTACCAAATCTTTCCCTGGAAGGTATTATCATTAATTATATGGGACTTGTTTCCTGATATGGACAACATTTAAAATCTTTTTCTACCTAGAAAGTAGAGTTTATCATATCAGCATCATTGATACCTGGATCTCTATTTACTCAACTGTTCACTTTTAAACTCCTGAACAGAAACACGGTCTCAGGATTGGGATTCATTATTTATGACTGTTTTAACTGGGTCAAAATCCTCCGGAACTGGGCCATAAATCATACAAAATGATGACAAAATAATTGAGCCAAAATTAACGCTCTCCCCTTTTTTCGCAGCTGGGTCTGGCCCATGTGAAATCTAATTTTCTTTCCCTCGTCTGAAAAAGCTACTTTTAAATACTATGAATTGCCAAACAATTCTGTTTAATTACACACTAACAGACAAATACACAGAGATACATAATAAAGAGTTATGGGTGGTTAATTTTGAAGATATACTGGAGAGCTGCTTGTTTGGCAGATCAGAAAAGGAGAGTTAATTTATACTAACTTACATATGTGTATGCATGTATGTTTCTCTCATATACATGCATATACAGAAAGATGCAGTCACACATATTCTGCTATTAAATATCCATACCATGTTGGTTAAAAAAAGTTTTATATTTGATACTTAAAATCTTTATGCATCTAAAATCGAACCCTAAGTTGAATAATTGCAACTGCCAATAAAAGGATGAGGAAAGCATAGAAGAGTGAAGGCGAGCATGCTGCCCCCAGCCCACTGGCAACATAAATCAACAGTCAGCACTCTGACCTTTAGCAAACCTGAGACTCAGTGGTGGATGCAATTTTATATAACATTTGTCCCCTTGTATAAAGCAAGGAGGGCATTCATGCCCTCTCACTGTTCCATTTAGGGGGCAGTTCTTCCCATAATATGGGCTGAATAAGTGGTTAGGATTTGGTGATAGCTAATGAAAACCTTTAGGAAATACAGAGGAAGCCATGCTTCTGCTTTTGCTGCTTTCCAGAGTTCAAGCAAATATGGCCCTGCAAAGAATCCCATTGATTATTATGGCTCGTGGATGGATGGATGGATGCTTTTCTTCCATTCTCAGAGAGAAGAGTGAGGATGCAAGTGGAATGGGGGAGGGAGGAACACCTTACTTCCATACTGGATTGATAAAGGTTTTCCTGGCACAGGCTAGGTAGGGTACTGGAAAAAATAATATCGCCATGCATCACAAATAAAATGGCAGCTGAATTGCATATATATATCTATATCTTATTGAAGCCCCCCCCCAAGAAAGAAAGAAAGAAAGAAAGAAAGAAAGAAAGAAAGAAAGAAAGAAAGAAAGAAAGAAAGAAAGAAAGAAAGAAAGAAAGAAAGAAAGAGAAAGCACTTAGTTTCTGGCTGTGATCACAGTCTCCTGACATTGCTCAAAACGCTCATGAAACCAATAATAATAATAATAATAATAATAATAATAATAATAATAATAATAATAATAATAATAATAATAATAATAATAATAATAATAATAATAATAATAATAATAATGAAACAAGCAACATCAAAACAAGCCTCTTCTTCCTCCGTATTTTGACTTGTAAAAGGAACCTAAATATCATTTAGGGGTGGGGGAAACCAGTCTGGAACAATCCACAGGAATTTTAACCTTTTGAGTAGGGACCGGAGGCGGGGTGGGGACAGTTCTCTGCTCGTTGCAAAGCTCCCTTTCCCAACCTCGCAAGCCCAGCGAAACAAAGAGGAAGGCGAAGTGAACGGCTCTCCATAGCCCTCTTAAGCCTTTCCTCCGGACTTTTGCTTAGCCCCGCTGGAAGTCGCGCGCGCGCCAGGAACAATCAACGGAAATACCTTAAAATAAAATCCATCCTCTCTCTGTCTCCCTGTTTTTTGTTTTTTGTTTTAACGAAGCATTTCGCCCTAACAGCCGGGCAATAATAACCTTTCCATCAGGATCAAGTGCGGTAGCCCAAACGGAGACTTCCCGAGGGTGATCGTAGCGTTCGGGGGGCGGGGAGGGGGGACCGGCGATGGATAACAGAAAGCAGTCCTTGCTCTGAACAGAAACTGGGGAAACGTAATCGCAGACGAAGCCAGTCCGGGTCTCCACTCCAAATGGCACAATAATGCGCTGTATTATGTGCTCACGTGGTCATACGTCAACTTAAATCCTTTTATTTGAAATCGGGAATCGCTGAAGGAATCAGGGTTGGAAGCGCGAGCCTCTGGTGTATGTGTGTACGCGCGCGCATGTGTGAGTGTGTGTGCGCGCGAGAGAGAGCGTATGTTTGCTTTCCCTTCTTTCCTCTTAAGCTTTAAGCAAGGGCATTTCAGAAGAGGGAGGGGAAAACCATGAGCTGGAGACGTTTATTATCATCCTCCCAACCCACATATTAAGATATTTTTTTTCCCATGCAAGTTTTAGAGGGAAGGTAAGAAGAATTATTTTCATCAAAGGCTAATCAGATGCCCTGTAGAATGAAACCTCCCTGGTGACCCTTCAGAGGGGGAGGGGAGGAAGGACACTGGGCACAAAGCAGATGAACTTCATCTGGATTTCTGCAGATAAGCCCTTCAGACCATCAGCCATCCCACGGCCTCTTCTGTAAGTCTATTGAGTGGGGCTTGCTCAACACCCACACGAAACACCAGAGTTTAAATTACCTGACAAAAGAACCTACTGGATAGTTGTCCTTGTCCTGTTAATGGCCCAGGGGGAGAAGGAGGAGGACAGCATCTGCCTGCTGGTAGGGTAGATCTAAATTTCACTAAAACTTTGGGAGCGCCTCATTCAACTCTTACGTATTTCCTATGCAAGTACTTGAATGATGTGCAAAATTACAAGGTTCTATCTAGAACAATGAAATGTTTAAGGGAAAATAATAACATAACTGTCTAAGAACTTTGATAACAAAGAGGAAGGGTAATAAGAAGACTTTCAAGTGAACTTAAGAAATGATTTTGTTTTTGCTTCTGGACAGTTCATTTCCATAGTGTCTTCTAACCTAGGAGGTGTTAAATACTTTTAATAATGAAGAAACAAGCTAGTTCTTCTGTCAGGCCCACTTTGGTAGTTCTAACTTGAGAATTTCTACTTACCAAGGCATTTTCTCTCAACTGGACCATGAGCATCAGCTCTTTGCTTTCTGCTTCTTTCAACACTCTGTCAAGCTCTTTCTGCCTCTTTCCATTCCCTCTCTTTGTTATGAATTTAAAATGTATGAGAAAATAAAATTTACAACCTCCATCAACGTATGGTTCAATTGTGAGTAATCCCACAACTTTCTTTAACTTTAAATCAATTTTAAAAGTGCTTGACTAAGAGATTGCTGGATTATGGTTACACCAGGAAAAAAAAACATGTTCAGCAACAACGTGGAAGCACGTGGATTCAATAATTTTTTTTCAATTTGTCAGAGAATTCCCCAGTCTAAGACTGGATATTCAGTTTCTCTGACTCTTAGGAAAGATATTCTCAAACTAGCAAATAGGCACTTTAATAACATAGGTTGTCTTAAAAGGAGAGCAAAAGTCTTGCTAAAACGCTGCAATTCTATGCATGCTTATTTGGGAATAAGTTGCATTTACTGTTGTGAAATCAGACGTCAGCAAGTTGCAAAAGCAAATTGACTGAAGTCAATAAAAGAATGCTCCTAAAACATATTTTGCTTGGAGGCAATTTTCATGGCTTTGTTTTTAGGTAAGTGTTAAACCCTAGAATTTAACCCTCCAAAAAGCAGAACTCAACCCTTTGACTGTTGCCTAAGTCTGCCATAAATTATAGTGCATTGGTACAACCTTAAAAGCTAGCATATGCTTTTCTACAGCACAACCATTGTTCAGAATTCTGCTGGCAAAAGCTAATCTGAAACCAAGAGCAACTTTTTGCTCAGAAAGGTTTCACAGGTTATTTAAGGCAATGTTTCAGCCCAGTCAAGAGACCCCTTTTGGACAACACGAAGCTGTAATTAATGGTTAATGAGAAGAGGTGCAGAAAAAAAGTAAACCTTTAGTTATAAGCAAACAGTTTTGCATGGAGTCAAAAGTGAAAATAAATCTCCAAAGCAATCATGATTATCCAAAATTTAAGCTGCAACTTCAACTTACCGGCCTACCTAGAAAATCTTCCTTTGATTTTCAAAGATCTAATTTCTCTGAAGTTGTTTCTTGGTGCTGTGTTAATGTGAAAACTGCTGTTGAACTATTAACTCCAGTAATCATTGAAGATGTATGTGACTATTTAAAAACAAACAAACCTTCTAGGCATCTAGTTTTTTGTCTTTCTGGTAGAAATTCACCATGGTGTTTTCCTACCACCTCAAAGAGCTAGAGATTTGAACACTTTAGGAGATCTAAAAAAGTTACATTTATTTAGATGGAGTGAAGATAAACTTGTTCATGCATCCACAGAATCCAGGCTGGAGAAACATGAAACAGATCTGAGCTGGGATCTCAAACAAACTTTTTTGGGAAGAAAAAAGAGAAAGGCACTGATATCCTTGGTCACTGCTTTCCAAATAAATGGCTAAGATTTTTGGATCCAAGCATAATCAGTTCCTAATCTCTGCTTGAGCTAAAGCTACCAAGAGTAATCATATTCATATCTATTATAACTCCTACTGATTTCAGTGGGACTTTCTGTCAAATAAATATCTACAATACTGAAGCCTTGGAGATTTTGTGTTTGTGTATCTGTGTGTATGTCAAGTGTCTATTTACAATAAAATTCTTTTTTTAACATCAGCCTTACAATTTTACATATATAATATGTGTAGTGTATGAGGCTAGTTCTTGTTCTTGTTTTTACCTTTAACTTTTTCATTAACATTTATACCTAAAAAGAAACAAGATTCTATATTAAAGTATATGGCTGAGGTATAGGGGTGGTGGTTTAGTTTTATAGTTCCATTTGCAGATTCTGTTCCAGCCTTGGAAGGCATATACCTTGACTATTATTGTACTGTACTTATTCAAATAGAATATTTTCTTATTAGAGTAATATGGGGAAAGATGAATAAATTTTGTACCAATAAATAAATAAAGGGGATATTTTTTAAGGCTAAATTAGAACATTGAAAGTTGGGTCTGGAATGATGATGTATTAAATCTCAAGCACTTAAGTAATAAGCATCTTTAATTTTCTCCCTTTCTAAATATTTTTATATTGAAATACAATATTTTATTTTGGAACAGCCAAGACTCAAGATTCTAGGGCTTCTTTAAAAGGAAGAACCTGAACAAGCTATTATATCAGCATAACAAACCCTTGTAACATTATAATTTATGGCTATCTTTAAGCATGTACTAACCTAATTCTGCTTCAGTTCTGAGTAATTTTAGCAGACAATTCAAATAACCATCCACATACATTAGTCTGAAATCCTGGTAGAACAATATTTTTAACAATGATATAAATTTGAATGAAATGAGAACTTAAACTTTAACATCAAAAGTAGAGTACAACAAAGTTTTCAATCAATCCATTTTCATTGCATACAGAGGCTTTCCAAGGAATTTTTAAAAAGTAAAAGTGATCCTCCACATTCCTAGAAGTATTATCAACACTCATTGATAATATTCCCACATTTTAAAAAATAAATCTAAAACTCTATTTCTCTCCTGTATCAATGCAAAACATTCTAAAATTAGGAGACACTTTGGGAATCATGAAAGAAAAAACATTATCAACAGTCCATCAGTGTAAACCTTTTAATTATCAACTTGGTCTTATATCTTGACACTCTCAACCCCCAATGCATATTCAATAATACCCTTTTACTTCTTTGGCTCTTTCCAGCCGGTGTGCAAAGCTGCCTGATTTGAATGGAGCTCAGAGAACTGCTCTTACTTAAGCTCTGTGTATTTCTTTGTTTAACAAGACGAGCATTCACTGACCAAGAAAGATGAATAGACCACAGTGAAGAAAATTCCAACCGATTTAGCTATTTATCAAACCCCAACTCTGCAGTTACCTCTCTAACAAGTACTGGCAAACCAAGTCCTCTTCTCTGCAACATGAAACTGTTTTAAACTGTTGTACAAGAGGTTTAATTTCCTCCCACCACCTCTAACAATGTTCTTACCTCCTCATCCTTCCAGCCACAGGACAGAATTGTTTCCAGATTGTATACTGCTTTAAATCATATTTTCCCGTGACCTGGAGTGCTGTAAACAAAGAACAGGCAACAGATAAACTAACAATTGAACAGTATTGAAGTTATAGATATTAATTTCAAGTGAAGAGAAGGAACAGGACTGTTTAGCAACTTTAAAGGATACAATATTAGCAAAATCAACTTTTTTATTTTGCTTATAGAACAGCAAAAACATTAGTGAAAGGAAATGGATAATATTAATACCAATAATGATGCTGTTTGCAACAGTATGGATGAAATTGAAAGATAGTTTTGCAATTAGTGATCTCTGTTTTCTTTGAATAGAATTCTTACCACAAACATGTATTTTTATGTGTCTGGGAAATCATTGCTTAGCATCATTTAGTCAAATAAAGCCATGAGATACCATCAACACTGATTCAGAATCAATAATAATAATTTTTAAAAGAGTGGGAAGTTGGAAGCAGGAGAGTTAGAATAATTGTGTGTCTGTCTTCTGTGGGTCCCTTAGTAAAAAACAGTGATTCGGGATAAGCTTGTTGACTTCAACAGTAAGTTTTCTTCAACCATATTTAATAATGGGTGTCTTGCCCATCTTTTCCTCCTCTGGTTCTATCAGCACCAGGTTTTAAAATAAATATGCATGATCTTTCTTCACGTGGCTAATAAAAGTGAGTGTCCAGTATTGACCCATCTTCCTTTTGGAGGATCATTGCCGCAAATGTTTTTAAAAGGCCCTCCCTGTTCCTTTTGGGAAAACGTTGCCCTATAGAATTTGGAAATGGGTTCCTTTGCATAGAGGTAGGGTTTGGTAGGAAGCAGCAAAATGTCAACTTTGGGGCTAAACAGCCATTGAAAAAGAGAAAAGCAGCCATAGTAATTTATTGGGGGGGGGTAGTTTCCCCCCTGAACAAGAGCCTTACTTTCTAGAATTGCCCGTGGATTGCATCAGATATCTACTGCTAAACTGAGAGTACTCACGCGGGTTCGGGTTCACGGCTACTACAATATTGTCCTCCCTCCCCATATTTCTGCTACTTCCCCATTATCTCCCTTAAATAATAATAATAATAAAAAAGCAAGCACCGCTTTGTAAAGCCATCACATCAATTGCCTTGTTTGGGTTGAATCCTCTTTCCCTTTGTACATTTATTGTTAAATATGCATTCCTGCCCTCAGAAATTTAGGGTGTATTGGAGAGCGATTAAATAGCACATCGTGGGATTTAGATTGCCAGAACGGTTGGAAGGAGGCTTCTTTCCATCTCAAAAGTTGCGAAGTAGCCTCGGAGCTCTTACCGGAACATGGTAACTTCTTGTTATCCCCAAATCGACCCTTAATAGCGATATTTTCATTCCGTAGTAAATCGCTCGGCTTAACTAAGAATTGGGAAGAATGCCTCCCTCCCAGACTTCAGTGTGGACTGCCACCCACCCGCATCTCCCTTCCCCTTTCTCACGATGCTTGCTGCTCTCCCGTTTCTTGTTTAGCCCTTGATGGAGAAGCCGGTAATTTATGAAGCCCTGGAAAATTTACAGCCAGCCACTAAAACCCGCCTTCCCTCGCGGGGGCAGGCAACCTTCCCCAGGGAGAAGTGAGGACCAGAAGCGAGTTATCAAGTCGATTTCGCTTCGGCGAAGGATGAATCGCCCGGATGGCAGAACTGACCGCCAAGCCGTTTGTCAGCGAGATTTCAACCTTTGGTAAAAACTGCTCCCCCGAAGCAAGCCAGCTTTAAACAATGAACCTCGATCAAGGAGCAAGGCTGGTCCCTAAGTACTTACCAAACCTCCTCAATCCCCCTTATTGCTTGTTTAAGAGGCTTAAAGACTCTTGCAAAGACACATCAGAAAGGCTGGCGGGTAGGTTTGACTTTGTTTTTTAACGAAAAGATTGGGGGTGGTGGAAGAGTTGGGGGTAAGAAAGAGGAAGCTCCCCTTCACTTCGGAAAGAATCACTTCGACGAGTGAGAACTGACGTCCACCATTGCTAGAGACCGGCATTAATTATTTAACCTGTCACGTGATGTCCCTCTCCCCCACCTCCCCAGTCCCTCTTCCCAGATTAAAATTTCAATACTCCGAGAACAGAGGCAACACCTTTATCTATCCTAGCAGAAGCTTTGAGTCGCTTATTGGACACTTCTCTCCGCTTTCTGACAGTTTTTCAGTTTTCGAAGAGGTCGTTTGGGCATCAATAATGCGCGGGGTGGAGGGGAGAGTGTCAAACTAGGGGAGAATAAAACAGGCAAACATGCTCTCCCCCCCCCCAAATCAGTCACTGGAATTCGAATTTGTATTGTCAGCTGCAGGTAGGGGCATAGCTGGGTTTTGTGATGGGAGTGCCAGATAGGCAGGCCCTTCCAAGAAAGGCTATCAAATTCTTCATAATTCCCTGTCTATGGCATTTCTTTGAATGATATGGAAGGAGATGAAATCCGGATTAATTGTGCATCTTGCAGGAATATTATAACTCTTCTAGGAAGGGAAATGTTTCAGCCTTTGATAAAATCCATAGAGAACACTTGGAAAGCCAACATTCTCCTGAAATATGGTATGAAAGGTATGAAACATTTTGGCCAGCAGATAACAACAACCCAAATTGTAAGTAAGCTTCATTGGGCTGGAGCTGGACTAAGTTTCAGCAGTTATTTGTTTTATTTTCATTTATTTGTATCCTTTATTTTGTAAAAAAATATATCCTTTATTATGTAAAAATATTGTTTTTACAAATAATTGAAGACAACACAAGTTCCTCCTCCTATTTTCCCCACAACAACAACCCTGTGAGGTAGGTTGAGCTAGAGAGAATGACTTGCCTAGGAGTCAAGTCAAGCTCCTACAGCTTCAGGCCTATTCTGCAGGAATATATATATATATATATATACTGTGTGTGTGTGTGTGTGTGTGTGTGTGTGTGTGTGTGTGTGTGTGTGTGTGTGTGTGTGTGTGTAGGATTTTTTGCTGATAAATGAAAATAAAGGGAGACTATTATAGATCTATTTCGAGCTTATTTTGCTCTCGTCAGATAGCCATACCCCTTACTGGGATTTGAACCCGGGCCGGCTGCCTTGCAGTGCAGCAACTTAACCATTAGGCCATAGGCTCTGTTCCCAATCAGCTATTTCACCAGGAAAGGGTTATATATGTTTTTCTGTCGTGTTATCCTGGTGTACCCAAATATGGGAGAGAAAGCATCACAGCTTCCATTTTTGCCTTTCAGCCCCTCACTGGGACCGTCCAGGCAGTTTTTTACATAGCCGACACACTAATCTATATGCCATAGGCTCTGTTCCCAATCAGCTCTTTCACCAGGAAAGGGTTATATATGTTTTTCTGTCGTGTTATCCTGGTGTACCCCATATGGGAGAGAAAGCATCACAGCTTCCATATATATATATATATATATATATATATATATATATATATATATATATATATATATATATATATATATATATATATATATATATATATATATATATATATATATATATATATATATATATATATATATATATATATATATATATATATATATATATATATATATATATATATATATATATATATGTGTGTGTGTGTGTGTGTGTGTGTGTGTGTGTGTGTGTGTGTGTGTGTGTGTGTGTGTGTGTGTGTGTGTGTGTGTGTGTGTGTGTGTGTGTGTGTGTGTGTGTATATATACTGTGTATGTATGTATGTATGTATGTATGTATGTATGTATGTATGTATGTATGTATATATATATATATATATATATATATATATATATATATATATATACATACTGTGTATGTATATATATATACTGTGTATGTGTATGTGTATGTGTATGTGTATGTGTATGTGTATGTGTATGTATATGTATATGTATATGTATATACATATACATATACATATACATATACATATACATATACATATACATATACATACATACATACATACATACATACATACATACATACATACATACATACATACATACATACATACATACATACATACATACATACATACATACATACATACATACATACATACATACATACATACATACATACATACATACATACATACATATATATATATATATATATATATATATATATATATATATATATATATATGATTATGGTCATAGATCATTTCAAGTCACCACTAGAGTAGTATCATTAATGAGAATAGGCTTTCTATCATTACAGTATGGCTGGACAATTCTAGAAGATGCTAAAATCAGTAGAGTGAAAATGGCTTTAACTGTTCTTGGGTCTGACTGCAGTTAATGAGACAAGTCAATCAATGTCTCCCTCATGTAATTCGAAACTAAATATAACTAATTTGTGGGAAACCATCCCACTGAATTCAGCTGGATTTCAGCATGATCTGGATTATTTTGTACTAAAACCATATCAGGAAGGAGAAACCTTGGCCTGTTGGTGGCCAGAAGGTTCAGCTGTGATCCAAGCATACATGGTCTTAAAGAAGTGGCCTCAAATCCATTGCTGAAGGCTACTTATGGAATGGGGAGAGCATTAGATAGCAGCTTCAAACAAATCTGCAAAATTCCACAGTGCTCAAAAACAGTGTCAACTTCACTGTCCATCCCTGGTTAACCATTCCCCATTTTAAGGATAGTCAGATTTTCCCCCAAAGCTGTATTTGCTGAAATCTCGAAAACTTTCCATAGCTTTTAACAAACAAACTGGGCTCAAGAAAATCTGGAAGGCATTAGGCTAGAAAGGCTAAGCTAGAATTTCCCTATCAAGTGTCCTTTCTCTATTGCTCTCTCTTGCAATGCAAAATCCATGCAGTACTGTCCCTTCACCATTCTCAACCATACTCTTCTGTGCCTGTCATAAATCACAAGAGAAAGCTTCCCTTCCTTGTTTATTGGTCTTCCAGTTGGTTCACACTAAGGTTGCTTCATGTAATGGTGTCACTACGATATTGATCTTTTTGTATATTTCTTTGGGGAGCTAGCTAAGCAAACAAAAAAAGCACTTTAATTTTTATTCAGGGGGAGGAAGGGGGGAAGAAGGGGGGACGCCTCCCCAAGTTAGCTCTGCAATTTCGGTGGACGATATAAGTCAAGGACAGGAGTGGTGGGAGTGAGAATCAGTCCCAGAATTGATATAAGGTCAAAAGAGAGCAAACAAGATGGCAAGAGTAGAAAACCAGAAAAGAAATGGCCACACTTCTATCAATCTAACCTTTATTCCTGCTTGAAAAATAGAGACACCAGCAACAGGAAATATTCTTCAGCCTTCTTTTCCTCTTCCCATCCTTCCCCCCCCTCACCAGACCATGTACTGTAATTTCTTGTGGCTGCTGGCTTAAATGACAGGCCATTTCTAGAGCCTGCATAGCCAGGATTCTTAAGGGTTTGCATGAATTCCACAAGAGATGATTAAACAAAACAAAACAAAAACAAATATCTGTGTCATCCCACAAACTGGAGTGGAGAGAAGAAATGGCCTTCATTTGCCCTGCCCTGCCTTGTGTGGGAGCACCAGGCTTACATTGGACTGATTTTGGGAATGGAGTTGTCTTTCTCTTTTCTCCCCGCCCCCCCCCCCAATGTGCAACATTAAAGAAACACTTGATTTTAGAATCCTCTCCCCCTATAACAGGGCAAAGATGTTTGCAAATAACTATGTATGTGTGTGAGACACAGAGTGGGAGGGGAGGAGACAAAAAAAAGAGAGAGAGAGAAGCATGTTTAAACCCAGGAATCAGATTAGAATGGATACTGCCTTTAAAGGTCAAGGGTTTGATTGGTCAGTCTGCTTCTTTAAAAAAAACAATTAATGGGACAGAAAATGTGTCCTTTCGGTGAACTCTCCTCATTGCCCTGGTACAATGACAGGACAATAGTAGGGTTTAAACTCCTACTCTGTAGTTTTTGGGACAATTGTAACATTAATTAGGCCAGCTAAGGTAGAAATCCAGGGTACTGCCATATACCAACACAACCTCTCCTGCTCCCCGTTCCCCATTGCAACTACACATTTAAGTGACAATATGGGAAAAGATCCACAGAATAATTTTTTAAAATTACCTTGAACGGTGACAATCTGCCATATGTATTTTTCTGCCCGGTCCAATACTCCACCCTGAAAGCATACACCTTCAGGGTGCAGCCAAGCAACTGTGCCTTTTATACATGAACACATTTTCCCCAAGAAAATCCTTCGGTGTCTTCGCAGACCTTTTTCCAAGAGAATGCCTTTCAGAATCGCTGTTGAATTACAAAGAAGTATTTATTGTAGGAGGTGATTAATGATTCCCAGTAAAATTGCTATTTTCAGCATGATTTCATTTAGCTTTTTTAAAAAACACGGGGAAAGAGAGGGGAAGGGAGGCACACAGCATAAGTCCTGGGAAGTGAAAAAGGATCTGTAACCTTTTACTTATGTAGCTGATTAAACACCTTGAAGATTCCTCTTCATTTGTAAGTTTTTGTAAATTAGCAGAAGAAAAATCTTCATGCCAAACGTAAGAGTTTAGACAAAGACACTCAGTATAAAGGAGGAGGGAAGCCTCCATGTTTTCTCAGCAATTCTCTTCTATTTCATTGAAGAATTCAGGCCAAGCTTGTCTTTCAGGTTTTAAGGGAGACCCAGTTTGGGCTGTTCTGTTTGGCCTGAAATTTATTTTCATAACAATATGACATTTTAATACTGTCAATATTGTGACCCTCCCCAGCTCTGAAGAATTCTCATATATTTGAGTTAAATTTTGCCACTTTTTTTTCCTGAGAACTCTGCAAAGGCCTCTCTACTAGTGAAAAATAACTAAAGGAGGATTAAGTTTCATTGCACCACATACATTTGCCACCCACCAGCAAACTCTTGTTCTAGATGGCAATTAAGGCCTGGAGGTGTTTTGCTACTTAGAATAAGATCTCAATCTATCTTTAAGTTGAAGATTTTTTATATGTGCACATTGTACAAATTATTCAAAATATCAGCTGTAAAACTGTTATATCAAGACCATCTCCTTGATGTGGTAGTCCTCTGTCTGTCTGTCTGTCTGTCTGTCCCTCCCTCCCTCCCTCTCCTCCCCCCTCTCTCTGCATTGTTTAGCATGAAGGATGCCAATTTATTATAATACAAGAAGTGGTGTGTTATTAAAAATGAAAGAAAAGTTGCTACCACTAACAAATAAACAAAAGAAAGATACAGTTACAATATCGTGAAAAATACGGCTAGTGTGATAAGAATAATATTAATCATTCCCTCCAGTGTACTGAACAGTCTCTATTTCTGGTTGCATAGAAGTAGGGTATAGTATACACACAAAAGACAAAGATTCTGAACAAGAATGGAAAAAGATTGAATTGTTTTTGCAGGATGGGTGGGTTTCCATAGGTATCATAGTTAAACTCAGTTGCCTACTTAAGAAGATGCGTGTTACAAGTTGGGTACCTTAAAAACATCCTATTTAACCCATCATCCCCACTAATCCAGTTTATTTCAATAGGACTTTCTCCCACCTCCTTGTACTCATAGGGGCCTAAGACTCAGGTACTGTGTGAAAATCAGTGATTTGGAAATCAGCATGACTTATTCCACCTAATATGCTTTGTGTTGATTCTGAATGATACTATTTGACTATACTACTAATACTAGTATTTACCAGCCTTTACCAGCTGATGGCAAACCCAATCAATTAATACATCTACTTGTTTAAAGACCTTGGAAATGAATGGTTCTGGCAGTGGATCTAGTGCTTTTAATTTTATTTGTGTACAGAATATTCTTTATTAACAGCACTGGACATTATATTTCTATATTTTTATATATATATATATACTGATATACATACACAACACACTTTCACAAATGTGTACATATAGAATTCACATATTGTTCATAGATGTAGACTGTGATATGACATGAGTATAGGCTGAGCTTTTAGAGCAACATTGGTTCATTTTTCTTAGAAATAATAAATGCAACGTTGGGGAGACTACTATCACAACTGGAGCAAGAACTACACTTAAAAAAAATATTACTCTTGGTACATGGAAAACACTTTCTTCAGCCAGTTAGGGATGAGACTGTATGGCTGCTGAGTGTCTCCCCACCCTAATTTCAAAATGACTTTAGTGAAATCAGACCAGTTTACTTCTGAGTCTTCCAAGGGTGCAGGAACAAACATTCCACAGAACAACACAAGCCTAGGATTTACAAACACAGTCACTTATCAATACTATGTTGCCTCAAAACATTTATACAAAGAGTGGTTTTTAAACATTTGGTCCCATAAATTAAAAAAAAAAGAAAAAAAAAGATAATGGAGGGCAAGACGAGGACATATTTACAAAGGAGCAATACTGTCCAGAGCTTATTTACTTTTTGGGTTGAACGGCGCATGTGCTTTTTTCAGCACGGGTTTTTATTCTGCTGTTTCTACTGTTTCTACCCCTCAGTGCAATTGCTTGGTACCCAGGCCAAAAGGAAAAAGAGGCAAGAATTGGAGAAATGTCTCTTTCCCCATGTGAGTCTGGCCATCATAGCGAGGCTGAGTTTAAAGTGGCCCTGCTTCTGGGAGTTGGTGGGTGATGCTGGGCTGGAGCTTTGGCTGGCTGGTGGAGACCAGAATTGTTGGAGGAGCGCATCTTGGTGTTGGGCAATTTGTGATCCTTCTTCCACTTCATCCGCCTGTTCTGAAACCAGATCTTGACCTGCCGCTCAGACAGGCAGAGTGTGTGCGCGATCTCAATGCGTCGCCTCCTGGTCAGGTAGCGGTTAAAATGGAACTCCTTCTCCAGCTCCAGGACTTGTTGTCTTGTATAGGCAGTCCGAGATCTTTTTGGCTCCCCTCCATTGTAGCTGGGGTTGACTGAGCGTCCACACATGCAGGTACACGCGCACACACACCCAGATGCACAAAAGAAGAAGGCAAGGGAAGGTTATCATTATTGTGCCATAAATTCAATGCCGCCGGGCTCCTTTTTTAAAATAGGAAGAAAGGGTTTCGCAGGCTCTTGACAAGAGGGGACAATTAGGGATCAGTAAAAATGGTGATGGGCATTTAGACTCAAGGAAAGCTCAAAGACCTACCGCCCAGAGCCACTGCCAGAGCTATTAAATTTATGGGGGCCATAATTACTGCCTTAACGGCTTGGCGTAGTAAATCTCTTGCTCAAGGGCCCCACCTACAAAAGGGGTCCTCACTTCCCCTTTCTTTCTGGGTTTCGCTTTAAAACTAGGAAATGCGCCCTCTCCCCGGTCCAGCCCTAGCCCAGCCTCCGGGGACTTCGCCGCGCTCAGTCCCAGATCCCTCTGGAGGAGGCCAACTCACCCGTGCTCACGTGGATCTTCTTCATCCAGGGGTACACCACCGGCGCCTCCTTCCCTTTGAGGCCGGGCGTGCTCTTTTCGGGCAAAAGGGGACAACCAGGACTACCCACGGAAGCTGCTCCCAGAGCTGCTTCGCAAGGACGCTGCTGGGGCTGAGGCTGTGGCCCGTGGCCCTGGAGCAAGGGTTGGGAGGGCACTTGATGGCCCTTCGGGGCAGGAGCTGATGAAGCCGGCGGCAGCGGCGCTGAGGGGGGTGGCGAGGCTCCGGGAGCTGGATGCTCCTGCCCTTGGGTGGCGCTGAGGCTGTTGTAGTCGTATGGGGACTCGGGGTAGTGGGGGGGCTGCGTGAGGTACCGAGCCTCGGGGCTCTGTGGCGGCTGGTATCCCGGCTCTCTGCTCGGCCGCTGGTAGAAATCGGGAAGAGGCTGGCGCAGGTGCAGCTGCTGTAGTTTTTGCTGTTGCTGGGGATGATGGGGATGGGGGTGTTGGTGGGAGGGTGGAGGGTGGTAGTTGTTCCCGCCGCCGCCGCCGAGCTGTGAGTATTCTTCGCAAGGAGGGAACTTGGGTTCGATGTAGTTGGAGTTTATCAAAAACGAACTCATGGTCATTAATTTGTGAAGTGCAAAAATACTAATTTTTCTCGCGTTGTCGTTTTTCTGGGCTCGAGGAGGCCCCTCCCTCCTGCCCCTTCCTCCGTCCTTCCTTCCTTCCCTCCCTTCCTCCTTGCCTCCTCCTCTCTCGCCCCCCCCCGCCGCTGTTGTCAAGCGCCTCCCGCCAAAGTTTGGGGCTCCACTCCCCCCCCCGCCCTCCTTCTGGAATTCCCACCCCAAAACCTCAAAGCACACGCGCGAGCTCAGATATACACAGACGCGAGCTCAAACACACACACACACACACACACACACACACGTACGTACACACAAAGAGATACATACCACTACCACCCACCACCACCTGACCGACAGGGCCAATTGTTATGCGGTTGGCAGAGCCCGGATCAGGAAATAGAAGGAAGGTTCGTTGAGGAAACACAGGATGATCCTGCGTGCGTTTTCCCCGCTCAGGGAAGAAGGGGTGTAGTCCGATTTTATCTGGTAAAATGAGGAACGAAGGGCGGATGGAAGGAAGGAAGGTCTCCGAAAACAGCATCAGATCCGTTTTTAAGTTTTAAAAGACTACAGAATGTGGTGACCCTAAGACGATTCCGCAAATGCAAGCTGTCAAGGGTTTTGTGGGTTCTGAAATCCTAATTTATTGTCTTAGGAGCCTTTCTTAAATCCAAGTTCACTTAATCACAAATCGGCTGGCTTCAGGTTGTGGAATTCAAGCAATAATCTGTAGAAGATCCCCTTACTGTTTCTGTAATTTTAGGAGAGAAATTCATTAAAGAATTCCAGCAATTATGAGTTTGTCTGAAAATCCTAAGCCTGTATCCCATAAAGTGAAGGAAACAAAGGTGATCTATATTCTATATTTATTGTTCTTGAATACAAGCTATGATGTGAGTGATTATGTGAAGAGAGAGAGAGAGATACGGAGGGATTTTAGCTATTGGAAAATTCGTTCTGCAGAAAGTTGCTCCCCCCCCACCCCCAGACACAACTGTGCAAGCAAATCTTTGGTACCTCTGTTTTTTCCTCTGGATCTATTCTTCCCCTGTTCCGTTTTTGAAATGATAACCAAACCAGCTAAATATGAGAATGAACAGCATGGGTGTATTCAGTGAATTTCGGAATATTTATAAAGGGCAACGAACTGTAGTAGAGTAATCAATGAATTTATTAAATACTAAGAAACAAAGGCCAACTAATTGCAAGGAGCTATTTGCTTCCTTCCGATCCTTCTCCAGGGCTTTCAGAAATGGTGTTTTTACTGTAATTTAGTTATTCTAAAATACCCAACAACGCCCCTTGGCAAATCTAGAGTGGCAGATCGTTTCTTAGAGATGCAGATTCGAAATGAAAGTTGATAGGCAAAAACAAACAGAAGTCCATTAATTATAAGAGCAGTTAAGAAAGACGAAGTCCTTCCTGCAAGTATTAATAAAGAAGCATAGAAATTCAAGAAGTTACCAGAAACCCAATTTTCCTTGAAGCCCAGATGACTTTTTGTATCACCAAACCTAGTTTTTTTTAAAGCCTTTCACAAATATGAAAACTATTGTATTCACTTGAGAGAAATGTTTTTATGTATTCTAACACTGCTGGAAGTTTTTTTTTAAATCTTTGCCATCACTGCTGAAAACAAAAGGAATAGGGAAGCCAATGCATAAGCTGTAATGTTCTAAATCTGTTTAACCAACACATAAGCATAGCCAGAGGCCCTTTTCCTTTATCCTTACAATAGGGGACCAAGCCTATGGCCATTTCCTTGAGAATAAATCATAGTGAATCCACTATACCTCAGAAACTATGCTGCTAAAATAACATTTGAAAGTATCCCACAGGTAAACTTGTGTTCTACCCTTTTAGTTTCTAGTTTGTCCCTGTTTTCATCAGATTTCTTAATCCGCAGGAGGAGATGATGGGTCAGTTACCCCATTATTTCACTGCAAATGTAGATCTCTGTGATTATATTTACCTTCCATGATCTATGTGTGGATTAGTATAATGATTGCTTCCAAATTAAGATTCTCTAACCAAATCTTTTGAGGTGGAATGGGGCTAAGCGGAGCTGTGCATGTCCCAGTGTTACTCTTTCATTAAGAGGATTTTATTACTAAAATTATTATATCTTTGTTGCATTTCCTATCTCATTTCCCCTGCTACTTCTTTTCTTTATCACATGAACTCTGACCTATAAAATCAAAGACCAGGTTTTTAGCTAATACCAGAAATATGTCTTCTCTGTTAATGGGCACAGCAATTTCCCCTTTATCATCTCCAGCCGACTTTTTATGAAGCATTTTTTTTCCTGACATGCTTTACCTGTGGAAGGCAGTCAGATGTCATTTCCTTGGGGTAGGCTATAAAACACTTGTAGGCATCGGAGAGACCCCACCACTGGATCCCAAAGGGAAACAATCCCCCCCCCTGTTTTTCCCCCCACTTCTGTTTTATGGTTTAAAAAGGAGTGAGAGTGGAAGTGTGGATGTTGCAATCTGGGTTGGATATGGGGAGGAGAAGTTCAATATTTGATTGCTACAAACAGGACTTGGGGTGAGTTTAAATAGTTAAGGCCCTATCCCTGTGTGCTAGTCAAATTGGAACCAAAGCCAGTCTGCAGTTGCAATGAGCAACTCTGAACAGGAGAGTTTTTTCTTGAAATAAAAGCCCCCACTGGGGGTGGACCCAGGACCTAAGGGAAACTAGAATTATTGAAAAACTAGGAATAATAATAATAATAATAATAATAATAATAATAATAATAATAATAATAATAATAATAATAATAATAATAATAATAATAATAATAATAATAATAATAATAATAATAATAATAATAATAATAATAATAATAATAATAATAATAATAATAATAATAATAATAATAATAATAATAATAATAATAATAATAATAATAATACATAGAAAGCAAATACCTTCTTTCTGTCTGCTGAATACGACCTTTGCGAGAATGTCCCAGGGCCTGCTTAAGATTAGTGCTCCCGATTCTCTTCCCTTCACTGCCTTCCACTGGATGCCTCCTTTTGCTCAACTCCACAAAAATAAAAATGGTTCTACTCTGCAGGCCCTGTAAATCTCCAAGGTGACCAAAGCCGATCAGCCGCTGCCTGGTTCTCAGGCGATGGGCCTGTTCCTTGTCTTGATGGTTTCCCTATCATATCATAAACAAGAGTCGGGCCAAGACCACCATCTCTCCAGCAGCAATTCGCACATCCCCCGCCCCTATGTCTCCAGAGATTTATGCTCTCTTCCACAGGCACACATACTGACCCAGAAACCTGGCCTAGCCAGCGTTAAGCACCATCTTCCTCAGTAACACACCCGCACGGTCTTTTGGGGAGGTGAAGATGATTTCACTGACAAGAGAGCTCCCCTTACCTCCACATCAAAAGTTCTAGCAATGGTTGCTTTGAGCTAGTCTGGACTGAGGGATAATTTACTGAAATTAAAGAAGAAAATGAATAAAAGCTATAGGGGTATTTTCGCAAGATCTGATATTGGAGGAGCAAAATTGCAGATTTATCTTCCTTTGATGGTCACTGACTAGAGAAG
>JALIGW010000007.1:11537500-11687495 GCA_023053685.1 Diadophis punctatus similis | reverse complement strand
CTGTTTTATCTTTTGTGTTGATAGTCAAGATCTTGGCTATAACATTGACATCAAACTCTGTCTAGGCTGCTCATGACTAAGAGCAGTGCAAGGCATAAACTTTTGACCCTCAACTTTTTGACCTGGAGTAGTTACGCCCTAATCACAAAGATATACAAAAGCAATGCAGCTTCTATCTTCTTAAAGAAGGATTAAGCTCGGCAGCCTTCCTTTTCCCATTAAGCTTTCCTGAAGGATCTAGAGGGATGTGGCGTTCTTAAAAAGAAAGAAGAAGAAAAAGGAGAGGTCCTTAAAAAAAGTATATCATTGTAAGCAAAACCTAACATCACTTTCCAAAGACATTTCGCCACTGCTGAAAAAGCAGATTAAACTGAATGGGGCTGGTAGCCTCTGTGACAGGTGGGTAAACCCCAATCTCTGAAATGGACTTGCCCCAGTGCATAATATTAAGATATTGACCATTTTACCAAGTCTTTTTTAATAGCAATGATAACAAAAACAACATACTGAAGAACTGATCCAGTGGATTTGTGAAGCCTTGCCCAAGGAAAAGCAAATTGAGGATGAACTTGGTCTAAAGCGAGCTCTGCTGGCGAGTCTCAGAGTGTGCAGATTTATCTTCCTTTCTGCATTTACTTAACCTGGCAATGAACTGCAAGAGCTGCCATTTATTATTCAGAGACAGACTTCACCTCGAGCAAGGACTGTTTCACAAAACTGCAATAATTACCCAATAACCTTCATAACAAATATTATTATTGAAACGCCATTGTGAAAGATCGGGAACAGGAAGAGAGGAGCAGATTCCAGGGATTCTGAAGAGACAGACTTTTGCAAAAACACAGTATGATATACTTTTCTTTGTAATTATATTGCATTGACTGCATCTGTCTAGGCAAGGAAGATGTAGTTCTTTTCTCACAGAGAAAACCTGCTTGTAACAAATACTGAAGCGTAAGCTGGCTACTTGGGTTTTGCAGAATCCAAAAAGGTCTACAATGTATATGGTCAGAATTAATAGAAAACTGCAAAGCTGAATTATATCCCCAAAAACAGTCTTGCTCTTTCTAGGGGAAGGGAAGTTAGAAGTAAGGAGGAAGATAAATAAGAAGATTTGATGCAGGAGCTCTAATTGCTAATCTCAGTATTAAACTGTTCAATAGAAACAGTAGAAAATATCAGCAGTATTTCTTTCACTTGCAAAATGGAGCTAATAATTTTTCCAAAAGGCTTTGAACAGAAGGTGCATGCTGATCCCCATGTCATGTGAATTTCAAAAGTCATATTTGTGCTTTCAGCAGAGAGAAGCGCCATAGTTACCTTGCTAAAGTCAAAAACACTGACTTGAGCTGATAAAATACAACTTTCTAACATCCATAAAGAGCTTCTGATAAGGTGAAGGAAAATAAAGTATTATTCTTACCATAATAAAATAAAATAGCAATGGCATTATCATCATTTATGCAAATGCACTTTTTTAATTTTAAAAATTTGGTTTACAGTGTTCTATTTTGGAGTAATAAGTGTTTTGAGCAGATGAGTGCATTTTGGCCTGTTTATTCAACTTGCTGCTCTAATATGAAATGACAGAAAGATAGACTAAAATAAAACCATCATTTTGAGGGGAAAATGTTTTCTGCTCCTGCAGATGTTGGGATCCTGCCCTCGGAGTTAGGTGGCTAGTATAATTTAATTTTGTTTATTGTGACCTGCAGGCTAGTTTGCACAATAACGTGGAAATAAATCACATTGAATTCAGGAGTATGCACTTTTAAGTAGAAATGCAGAGCTTCACTTATTTGTAGAGAACTTTGATAGAACTTTCAGGAGATAACTAGATATGGAAAAAGGTGCATTAACAAGAAAGAACCTGAACAACATTTAGCCTCTAAGTCAAGGAATTACCGTATGTTCCTAATTGCAAATAGTCTTAAGGATGACTACCACATTTGGTTTTTAAGATCTCACTGTAGAAGGATTTCCTTCCTCATGTGTGGGAGTAAACATAGCAATAGAAAATAAACCCAAGGCGAAAGAATCTCGGGCTACTCTACCCTGGCTCCAGCTGGCTTAAGCAGCATTTCTCCCCTGTATTTAAAACAGGGAAGCTCAGCAAAACTTTAACACAGCACATTTAAGCTGAAGTAAATAATGCATTATGGCTTGAATAGTATTTTATGTGGAGACTTCTGTCTTTGGCATGTAGGACCTTTGCTTTTGAATGTGTAGGAATTCATCAGTAACCCTGCAGAGAGCAATGCAACTGAAAAGCTAGCTTTCTCTGAAAGTGGGATTGTGGACTTGTATTTTATATATATTTAAATTAAATCTGTATGGCCTTACTCTTTTAATTTTACTGAAGAAAACAAGCAGGGCACAAAGGTAAAGTAATGTTCCCCACCCCATTCTAAATCTTGTTGAAAATTCAGCACATCTTAACCACGCTAACTATGGCAGGCAGAAATCCATGCATACAACCGAGTTTTATGCAGGGATTTCTGCAGGGACGGGATAAATAACAATACATTTTATGCCATTAATTCTACTTCATATAACTGTGTAGAGTAGAGAGATCACATACATGCACGCACAATGTAAATGACTCTGAGTGCCTATGTTCATAATTAGTCAACTTAAAAATGATAGAAGTTTCCAGATCTTCAAATATTTATTAATGCTTCCACAAAATCTGTCTCTTTCTAAATAGCAACCAGAATAGGGTAAGATTCAATTATATTGCCAAATACCACTGAGATTTTAAGACTGATGCAAACTGCTTTTAATTCTGTATAATGTGCAGAAAGAAATTAAGACATAGAGAAGTAAAGCCTCATTTGACATTTAATTTAAAGAAACTCTAATAGTCTAGTGTGTCATATACATTGACCAATAGCTGAATTATTATTAGCAAGAGTTTAGGAAGGGAATCTGTGAATTACCTCAGGTAATTCTTAGGCTTAAACCCCCTGATTCATAATGTAGATATACTCTAGCTCCTTCTCTTTAAATCCACTAAATCCTTGTTCACTTGCAAAATCATTCATTTTATTTTGTATATAAAATTGCTACTGGGTCCGCAGCAGTTGTTTTCCTAAATTTCTAGGAGTAAGAATTTTTAGGTTCTGATTATATGATGCTTTAGAAGGCAGGCAGGCAGGCAAGGGAAAGTTAAAAAAAAAACCAATGTTCTTTCATGCTTTCTTTCAACCCTGGAAATTCAAAGACTTAGATCTAAATCCGGCCATAAACTTTATTGCTGCGCAATCACACTCCAGTGAGAAGTGTCTGCTTAAATAAAAAAAGGATGTTGAAATAAACAGGCAGCTGGGGGCCTACCCCAACAATTGCCAGCCAGTAAAATAGAGAAAGAAAACAGAGAGAAAAGAGAAAGGTAGCTAGCTACATAAATGGGCTTGTTTATTATGCCCTATAAACTTAGAGACAGTCTTCAGTAATTTCCAGGGATATAATGGTAGGCAGAATCTAAAGTTATGATCAATTTCCTCACATTGGAAGGAAGAACAGGAGGAGCAGAAGGAGGTATAAAAAGAAGGCACGGTTGGAGTGGGCAATATGCAACATGTGCTGTGTATACGGTGTACAAATATTAAGATCACAGAAAACGCAACGAATTGTGTACAGCATACAAGGTGTGATTAATTTTGGAAGGCAGAAAAGACCCAAAGAATCCAGTATTTAAAATCAACTAAAACACCTTTATTGTTATATGTAAATATTTCATCTAGATGAAAATATTCCAGACATGCCAATAACAATGGGGTTGTTGACCCTTCCAACAAGTTTATAGCCAAAACCATCTCCCCCCCCCCAATTCTTTCTTTTAAAATTGGCCTGCGGACACTTCTTCCCATAAATACTACTGATACAAACAAACAAACAAACAAAAACCCTTCATGGAGCAAAGGAAGTCATTATCATTTGCTTTAGCCAACATAATTAAAGTTAGGCCTCAAAATCCATTCTGCCAAAGACTCTTATTCTGCTTTTCTTGCTTCAGACTGTAAAGTTTGATTCGGGATTAAGATGACAATAAAATTTGTTGTTCTTATATGTCAACTCCAGAAAAGTTCAAATTATATAGGATTTGGGGCAGATTGGAAAAATTACCCTGTCTTTAAAGCAGCACCTTTAAGAGATTATTGGACTATTTCAAAATATTGTCAGGTCCGAAAACAAGGAGTGAGGCAAAACTATAGCTGAGTTCTCTAATGTAAAAACAAACTTAAAGCAACTTGCGCACATAACTTACCTTAAGCGCTTTTTTTCACTGAGTATTTGAGAACTTGGGGAGAGATACTTCTGTACCTAAACCCTGACAATTTGAATGACCAGGAGGCACACGTAGCCTATAAGAGAGTCAAATGAAGTCCAGCGTCAGTGTGATTATATGTTATGTGGTATATAATGTTGGATGACAACTCCCCAGAACCATAAAACTTACTTTAATGGCACCACGTGACTTTTTATAGCCAGTGAGCCTATCTGTCTGTACTATGGATGATTTTACGATCTAATTCATAGACAAAACCTATTCATTTGGTATCCAAATGTCATATAGCTGGAACCTGGGCTTATAAAGTTTACTGCTTTATAACTTTTAAGGGAAGATACCAATGTACTTCGCCTGTAAATCTACAGATCTTTAGTTTCTCTTAGGAATTCAGAAGCATTAACCATTCAAGCCCTGGGTTGGGTAAGTAGTGTTACATTTCTAGCAAAATTAATTGTAGCAAAGCTAAACAAAGAAATACATATTTATTTGAGTTGATCTAAGACAGTCTTTCTCCAATATCTGTTAAACTTGCAAGAGGAGAAGTGTAATTAATGATAGATTGTGTGTAAGAGTCTCTGGAAGATATCTAACTGCCCACCAGTTAGTTTTCATTAGAAACCTAAAGGTCTTAGAAATGAAGTTGAGTAAAGCAAATGTTTGTTTGTTTGTTTGTTTGTTTGTTTGTTTGTTTAGGTGAAAGAGTTAACAGTGTTGTATCTTCCTTCCCCCAAAAAATGACAAACACTTTTCTTATACAACATTCAACCCAGAAAGCAATCTTTGCTCCAGTTTACAGGGGCAAAGTTTCGTCTCCAACTTTAGTCTCCAGACTAAATGTGGAGCAATATATGAGTCTCTGTAGGGTACAGACCAGCTCCCCCTCAAAAGGCAAAAGACAGTAGAAAGAAAAGGGGGAGAAGATCCCTTATAAAAGAAAGTTTATTTTTCCAGTCAGTTAAAAAAAAATCCACATTTCTTTTAAAAAAATCACATTTTTTGTTCAAACAGCCAAACTTTGACTCTATTTGTAACTTTGTCCACAAACAAAACAAAAACAACAGCCCCCCCCAACCCCTATACTTTTCCGAAGCTGCGCTTAATAAAAGCAATTTTTAAGAGTTCGTGCAAAAAGTCATATACAAAGGCACAGCAAGGACATACTGTCTGGAATCACAGTTTTCGTCACAGATTCACTATTCACTACACGTTTGGACAAGTTCAGCTTGTTTTTCATTATTTCACCTCTACAACAGCCATTAATGACACAGGAATTAGGTAGTATTTTTTTCTGATTGGAAATGTTGGCCACAGCTTGGAGTTATACATACACTGACACGTTCAAACACACATGCATGGTTAAGCACAGCGAGGGCAACAACACAGAGAAAAACACTGGGTTTAAACCAGACTGAGTGTGGGGTGCGGGGCGGGAGGAAGGAAGGAAGGAAGGGAAGGGAAGCCTCCTTTCCTTTTTTTTAGTGTTTGCGTAGGACTATTTTTCCCCCTGTTTTTACAGTTACTTCAAGTAACGCCACTTGCTTCATATAAATAAGTTAAAACATCTACATTAAAAAAAAAAGACAAAGCTATTCAAGACAAAAGAAATGCACAGGGAAGAGAATCTACTGTAACACGCCGCGCACTAGGGAGGGAGGCTCAATTAAACAGGCTCATGATTATTAAGATACATCAGCAGAGGGTTGATTCGCCCTTCTAGGGAAGTTAAGCAAACAGAAATTACTGACGCGCCTACGCAGGGTCAGCATTTATATAATACTGTTGAATTGTTGTGGTGTTTTTGTACTTGTATTGTTTTTCCCTCTCCGGGATGGGGGGTGGGTGGGTGGGGGAGAAGCAGAGGGCTAGCATATCTCTTAAGGGCGAAAGGCTCCTCCTGCAGCTGCCATGCTCATACTCTTCAGCTTGTTATCCTTTTTCCACTTCATGCGCCTGTTTTGGAACCAGATCTTGATTTGTCTCTCTGAGAGGCAAAGAGCATGTGCTATTTCAATCCTCCTCCTGCGGGTCAGGTACCTATTGAAGTGAAACTCTTTCTCCAGCTCCAAGGTCTGGTAGCGGGTGTAAGCAGTCCGAGCCCTTTTCCCTTCGGGCCCCCCTATGTTGTCTGCAACAGGGGAAAAGAAAATAATAAGGGAACCGGTTTAGACTTTGGCAAAAGGGACATACCCTTCCCCCCCTTCATTTTGGCTCCTTGCTGTCCGTTTTTCTCTCCCTCAGATTTCTTTCTCTTGTTAGTATGTTGATTTGAGGGAAAGGCTCAACAAGTTCCTCCTTCTCTCCTCCTCCTCCTCCTCCTCCTCAGTTTTCTCTCTCTCTCTCTCTCTCTGTCTTCCCCCACAACCCTTTCCTCAAGTAATTCAAGACTGGTGAAGTTTAAACAACCTCCCCTTTGACTCTCCTAATGAAGGGCTGATCAGTTCAATTCCAGCCCGGAAGCTGGAGAGCACGCAGTTCGCCTGCAACTGTTCCTCAGCCGGGTCTCTACTTGTTTTCTAAAGAACTTACTTCCCGATTATCTGCTTATCAGATAAAAGAAAAACTAGCAAGCCCCCTCAGCCTGATCCCAGACCCAGTCCACTTTTCATTTCGAACCCACTTGATTTGTCAGTGAAGTCCTCTGGCTGGAGGAGAAATTATTATTTCCAAGCCGAGGCTGAAGGGCTGCAGAACTAGCTTCCCTGAGACCTCTAGGCTCTCCTAAGTTTCCCCTACTTTGCTCCCAGAGAAATCTCACCCTCCTGTCTCCCCCCACCCACCCACCCAACACCCACAAGCACGCACACACTATTTCCTCAACTTCTTTTTGGATATAATTAGTAACGGTGTTTTCACTGGACAATCTTCGCCATAAATTACCGAAGTTGACACGCACTATTCAAGCTGGTTCGCTCGCTCACTCCCACCATTTCCATTCACGCGCCCAGTCCTGGAGACCTGGGGAAAAGTCCTTAGGAGAGATTGCCTTACATTACCCCGATTTCCGTCCTCCACTGGCCTTCAGCTCCACTGCCCTTTCCAAAGGGGGTGAGGGTGGGAAGAGTTTGTGGCTTCCTCCAGAGAGAGACCCACATGAACTGGTAGCTAGTACGACAAACATGGGGCGCCCGTGCGAGAGAGAGAGAGACGTGGAGGAGAAGGAACTTTCTTGTCCTCCCAGCTTCCTTTTGGCCAACCTTGTGTCCCTCGGTTCCCTGGCCCCTCTCCCCTCTCCCCCTCTCGACCTGCTGCGTTAAGTTACATATAAAGAAAACCGGGCATGCTTTTACCATGGCTTATGTGAAGTTTTCTCATCCAGGGGTAGATCTGGGGCTGGGGAGCCTGTTGAGCTGTGTTTTGGTCGTTCTGCTGAGAGGTCGCCTGCTCGTTGTTGGCGGGAGGATCCTCCTGGGCGACCGGCGATGTGCTAAGCCCTTCTCTGCCCAAGTGGCTGGTGCTGGTGCTGCCACTGCCGTTGCTGCTGGCGCTGCCGCCGGCGCTGGCGCTGCCGCTGGACGTGGACGAAGTGCTGGTGGTCGAGTTAAGGGTGGAGGTTTTCCCCCCACCGTGAAGAGCGTCGCCGCTGACAGGCGAGGCGGCCACGGCGGCGCAAGGCAGCGACTCAGGCGGAGGCGAGTGAGTGGCCGCCGCCCGGTTGGCGTACCTGGCGTCGGGGGTGGCGGCGCTGGCGTTGGTGTTGGCGCTGGCGCTGGAGGGGTAACTGCCGCCGCGAGCCCTCTCTGTGGCCCCCCCTGGCGCAAAGTGGCTGGAAGCAGAGCGGGCGACGCTGAGGTCCATACCATTGTAGCCGTAGCCGCCGTACCTGCCGGAATGCATGCTGGCCGATTCCCTGAATTGTTCGCTCACGGCACTCGGATCTCCATAATTATGTAACGGGTACTCCGGGCCATTTGGATAGCGACCGCAAAATGAATTTACAAAATAGGAGCTCATTTGTTGTTGTTGTTGGGGCTTATTAGGGTTTTTTTGTTGTTGTTGTTGGTTTTTTTTTTTAATCGGGGGGCCTTGATTTGTGGCTCTTTGCTTCGTTTTTTGGTGCGTCTATAGCACCCTTGCACAATTTATGATGAATTATGGAAATGACTGGGACAAGTACTTGGTTCCCTCCTACGTAGGCACCCAAATATGGGGTACGACTTCATATCACGTGCTTTTGTTGTCCAGTCGTAAATCCTGCCTGATGACCTCTAGAGGTAAACTCGCGTACTAAATGGGGGAGTTGGGTGGATGCTAGAGGGCTGGGGCGCGCGCCTGGAGCGCGAGCCCGCTGCCAGCTCCTGACTGTCAGTCGGCCTCGTGCGCCACCCTCTGGAGACTTGCTAGAGTTTCACTTTTCTCAGCCCGGAGCTGCTGCAAGACTGAGGTCGAATTGGGGTTACAACCCATTATAGCAAAATTATGACATCTCTCTCAGAGTCCCATTAGTAAGTATCAATTGTTAGGGACTGTGGGTTTACGTTAAAAAACAAAACAAAAATGGGGTGTTGTGAATATATATATATATATATATATATATATATATATATATATATATATATATATATATATATATATATATATATATATATATATATATATATATATATATATATATATATATATATATATATATATATATATATATATATATATATATATATATATATGAATCAGTTTTTTAAATTGTTAATTTTGATCCCTAAGTTCCAAAGAAATCCATGCTGAATTCGTTTATCATGTTTATATATATAAACATGATAAACATATATATATATATGTTATATGCAAAAAAACATGATAAACTAATTCAGCATAGATTTCTTTGGAACTTAGGGACCAAAATTAACAATTAAAAAAACTGATTCAGAACATATAAGAAATAATGAATCTCTGTGATAATACTAACTGATCAGAAACTTCAAGAGGAAGGAAGGATTGAGACATATTTTAAAGTCAGTGCCAATTTTAAATTTGTATTCAATATAAATGTCCTGCAGTATATATATATATTTTAATAGAATTCTTTCATGGGCTTTTAAGAGACACAGAGAAAGAGAAAATTCAGGAACATTTTAAGGGCTTGCAAATTTTCTCCACCTCATAAATATAAGCATAATGGTGGTGTTTAGTTAGGAGAATGTGAATTACTCCTTTTTATTATTATTACTAAGAGTCAGATTTATAATCCAAGTGCTATGCTTTTCACATTATTAAAATATAATATACATGCTTCCATTTGTACATAGTGGCACCAATGCACTATAATATAATTTCATGCTACTACTAAATAAAGCCTTCACCTGCACTTTCTAGCACACCAAGAGTATGAAATAGCTGTATTCTTATTTAAATTTGGGGTGTCTTCCCTAAATATTGCTTTTTTTAACAATATTAAAAAATGGGTAAAGAACAGATCCACAACACAAAGATAAAGAAATTTAAAACTAGGTCAATAGAAGAAGAAATTGAAAATACTCGGTGATCAATTATATTAAATAATTACATGTATCCTAGTAATCTGCCCATCCACAAAAGTCTAGCCCTCCTTTTTTCCACTCAATTTACAGTATTTTTGCCCTTTTAAAAAGGCTAATTGTTTTTTTTAAAGCTATACTCCTGTACAGCTATATAGCAGATAATCAGCAAGGTTTTGAATTATATTTCACATCCCACCCATTATCTCTTTTGAAAATCCTAATTGGGATTTGTGCATACATGTTAACATTTCCTCCTCTTTTTCTCTTTAAAAAAACATGAGGATGTCATGTGCAACATCATTCAAATAAAGTCCCAGAGAAATCAATATTATTACCAAACAAATGGGTTCAGGACTGAGATGAAAAAGGGTAGAACAAAGCGGAACTATTTGTTTAAGTGAGTTAGCAGAAAAAATGTGCGGAAGAAGCTCCCTATCCTTCTAGAATCCCTCTATGGATCCAGGTCCAACCCTTTTTAATGCAGAGAAGTTGGACCATCAAATGGTAGCTTTGTACAAAACACTTAATTTTTTTATTTTTTTTAAAAAAGGAAATAAAGGCATTGCTCATGTCAAAAGCATTTAAGCACCTAAATCTACAGAGCAGAAACCTGACTATTATTAAGCTTTTCTACTATCAATAATTCTACTGATACAGAAATTCACAGTTTACTGAAAACATATATAGATGTATAAATATGTACTTTCATTAAGCCTTTGGAAATATCTGCATAACAACAACAACAACAAAAGAATAATAACCCAATAAATTTGTAGGGCTGTGTGGGTGTGTACGTTTGTGTGTGAACTGGGAGGCATGGTGATGAAGGAAAAAAGCTACTAATAGGTGGTTTATTCTCTTAAGCATAATTTTACTCCCCTGATTTTTCCTGTGTTTCTTCTTCGCCAGGCTGGGTGGAATTGATCAATTTGCTTTCCTTTTTCCATTTCATCCGCCTGTTTTGAAACCAGATTTTAATCTGTCGTTCAGTAAGGCAAAGAGCGTTTGCAATCTCAATCCGACGCCTTCTGGTTAAATATCTGTTATAATGGAATTCTTTTTCTAACTCTAGCGTTTGGAACCTGGTGTAGGTTTGCCTGCCCCGTCTCCCATGCGTTCCATACACTGTACCTAGGGAAGCAAACATATATAACCTCGAATAAGCAGACGCCCGCCTTTCGGTTAACAAAGAAATCGGGGGGAAATCCTTGGAGCTATACTCCTTGTTTACTCATGCTTTCTAATTTAAGGGACAAGCTCACGTTCTGGTGGTCACAGGATCAGGTATTTTGAAGTCATCTTTTAATTTTTAATTTTATTTAAATTTTGGGATTTGGGGGGGAGCAGAAGCATTCCTTTTTAATAACAGGAAGGGAGTTTTCAACGTGGCCATTCCCCTTGGATAATATATGAATAGGCCCTGGTATAATAGGACGGTTGCTTTTATGTTATGTTTTATTATGTCCAGAGTTGCAAGAGGATTTTGACCTGGTGTAATCAAATTGGAATATTTTTTTTCAGTCACACTGATTTCCAAAGGAAGGAATTAGCAATCCTACTTGTTAATTCTTTCCCATTTTAAACATGTGGAATTTGAAGATGCTTGTCTTGGCTTAACATCCTCCTGTTAAGTTCAGTCAACTGACACCAGCACCTAAATAGATTTATTTGCAAGCCCCAATAAATTTAATAAAAATCTATTTTGAAGCAAGTGTTTTTTTTAAAAGAAAGTAGAATAGAAATAGAGTATAGAGGTAAATTAAATTACAGTATGCTGCTTTAAAGGAAGGTCATTAATGCTTTAATGAAAATAGACTGAAACTCTCCAAAAGCTTTTGATTTTAATGCTTAATTATTAAAATATCCTTAGAGTTTCTAATTCCTCTGGTAGAAGAACAAAGAATGACATTCTGATACATTGAAATGGGGGGTGGGGGTGGCCATTGATCAAGTTTTCTTTCTTCCCACCCCCTCCACCCCATTAGATGATTTGTGTGCGCGCGTAGATATTACTAGGAACGTGCATTCAATAGCTCATTCTCATACACTAATGAGTGGCTGAAGGGAGGGGGGAAGAGAACTCTCACAAATATATGGAGCAGTCAGAACTCTTCCTTTGTATCACTCTTTGGCTCTGATAGAAAGAGAAGCTTCCCTGGTAATGATGATGATGAAGATGATGGTGAGCAGTTTAGCAACAGCAGCCAACCAGTTCTTAAGAAAATACTGATTTTTGAAGAGTGTTAATAGTTATTTCCTTAAGATTTGCTTCCAGGTATGTGACACTGCAATGGGAGGCTTCATGTGCTGACTCAGCCTTCAGAAGGCATTCCTTTTCAAGGTAGTCCTCCACCTGTCAGGTTGAAGGAGAACTTGAAAAAGAGTATCAGGTAATCCCTGGGCTTTGAACCTCTCCTCTACCCATCCTAGACAGTCTGAAAATGGCCCATCTGAAAAAGATCTTTCTTCCCAAGAAAGAAAGAGAGAAATGGAAGCTCCCCTCAACCATCCCCTCTGCAGCCCACCTCCCCATTTATGATTACCTTTTATGACTTACCAGCACACGAATTCATCCTTTGCATCCAAGGGTAAACAGGGCTGGTGTACTTCCGGTCGCTGTTTTCCTCGTTTAGGATTTTGGCTGCCCCGTTTTCGGGCTTGTACTGCTGGTCAGAGGCAAAGCAGGGCAAGTAATCCCCGGGGTTGCCGGCCCTTGGTTTGCCATTGCCGGAGGGCGAGGAGGCACCGCCCAGGTCCTTGTCCGAGTAGAAGCAAGAGGCTCCATAATCATAGGCTGCCCGGTTGCAGGCGATGACCGTGTTGGGGCTGGACTGTTGGAAGAAGCTAGGGGAGGAGTAGGGCTTCTCCTGCAGGCTGCCGGCCCCATAAGAAGCTGGGAAGTGCCTTAGAGCCTCGTAGCCAGCCGCGGGGTGATAGAGGGGGATCTGCCCCAGGAAGGACTCTTGTCCATTCGACAAGCTTCCCGGGAAAGCGGGATTCACGAAATAGGAACTCATGGACGCTCCCCAGATCCCGGACCTTGATTTGTTGTGTATTAGTACATCTGGCTATAACTATTAGTAGTCATGCGAGTGGTTTGTTTCTGGATGGCCGAGCGCCAAAAGCGACAGCAGCAAATCGCACCAGCTGACGGCACGGCGACCAATGAGCGAGCGGCGGACGGCCTTCTCCCCTGGGATCCGCCGCTACCGAGCCAGCAAAGTTCCAAACAACCCCCTCCCCCCCCGGTTCACACACACACACACACACACACACACACACACACACACACACACACACACACACACACACACACACACACCCCTCCGCCGCCGCCAAGCCTAGCAGATGGCAACTGGCCACCGGGTGCTCTCCTCGGTGCCAACACGGAGAACAGAGATACGGGGAGGAATTGCCCTCGGGTAACCTCCCCCGGGGAGGAAATGGGTGCTCGTCGGTCGAGCGGGGTATTCCCACCTAAATGAATGAATGGCGCCAGGGAGAGACTCTTAGCGACGGGTACCTGACTGCTTACAGCAAAGAGGCACCCCCCGAAAACTTATCTTGCAAAAACCGTAGTCTATCCAGGTGAAGCTTTCCCCCCCCCCCGCCACCTCCCAGTTCATTCACCCTCTTGCCAGGAGATTACGGTCTCTGTCCCAGCCCAGCCGCAGAGGCGAAAGCAAAGAAACCGCGTGGTGTAGAGGCGGTGTCTAAGAAACGTTTAAAAATGGGGGCTTGACAACCGTCTCCAAAAGGGAGAATCTGCCTGTTTAGAAACAAACTGTCGAACAAGAGATTCGGTCTCAGTGAACCGGTTCCCTTCATGCCCGAGTCAAAAGCAATAAAACGAGGGTGCCCAAAGCATGTGGGAATGTTCTCCAGCACAACCTAATGGGCAATTGAAATCCAACTGAATTGCACGATTTCCCTTCCCGGTTTCTAATGAAAGGTATGTATCCGTGTGTGGGAGTGTGTGTGTGCCTGCATCGACATCCTCGAGAATGGCTTAAAAAAAACCCACCCCAAAAATCCCTTCTGTTCAAGATGACCCAGACAATATAATTCAGTTAATTTAATCCTCAGCTCTGGAGCGAACAGGAAACGGTGATTCTCCGACACAATTGTTGTTGCTGCTGCTCTTTATTTGTTGTCAGTGGGGGCATTCAAAGGAAACCTCTCTGAGAATGTTAGCTGCTGCTTTGAAGAGAGGAAATTATTCCAATAAAATTTTCCCCCTGTTGTTAGTCTTTTAACTCCCCAAATGATATCTTTGTAACTTCAGTCTGTTGTTATAAATGAATCTCGCAGGAAGGTGGGGAGCAATTAAGTCACCCCATCCTGAGACAAAAGACCAATAAAACCAATTAGAAGAAAGAAAGAAAGAAAGAAAAAGAAAGAAAGAAAGAAAGAAAGAAAGAAAGAAAGAAAGAAAGAAAGAAAGAAAGAAAGAAAGAAAGCAGACACACACTTTTGAAATCTGCAAACTTGACAGTAATTTCAAAATGCAATGGGAAAATAATTAGGCCTGAAGTTACAAAACTATTAAGGGACTGGGAAACCTGGAAAAAAAGGAAGACTTTCACAAGGAGGCTGGCAATTTCTGAAATTATTTGTGTTTAATCATGTCAGTCTTACCTCCTAGGAAATATGAATAAGATTAAAGCCAAGTATCTTCCTGTGCCAATTCTTTATGTCTTTTCTCAGGTGTTCTATTTTCTAAACAGCTACTTTGTTGGCTTGAAAACCATAAGGCCTTTGGCCAGTTTGGCTATTTTTTTAAAAAAATCCTGACCCCAGTTAGGGTATCTCTAAAACAGCAGTAAGTTAAAATAGCTGCTGTCACCATCATTATCCCGCTTTTAGTGGCTTTATTTTGGTCCTTAACGGGAGTTCCAGAAATCCTTCCAACAATGGATCCCCCCCCTCCCACTCACCCTCGCTAAATCAAGATCTATAAATGTAATTTTTTGGGGGGGTGTTGGAGAAAATAGTCCCCAAAATGGAGAATAGTCATTACTGTATCAAAAATGAATTCTTTTAAAATATTTTACAATACAAGAAAGTGAGAGAAAGAAAAGAGAGACACAATCACAGAGAATATATATATATATATATATATATATATATATATATATATATATATATATATATATATATATATATATATATATATATATATATATATATATATATATATATATATTATATATATATATATATATATATATATATATATATATATATATATATATATATATATATATATATATATATATATATATATATATATATATATATATATATATATATATATATATATATATATATATATATATATATATATATATATATATATATATATATATATATATATATATATATATATATATAATCGACATACATAGAACCAAATATTTCTATAAACGGAGTAACATATTTGTTAAGTTGTAAATTTATCTACATATAGCTTAATATATTGGTTCTATTGATTGGTTCGTTTTCATTAGTCAATTGCCAACTTGTTCTTTACAAAAATATAAATAGCTAGGAAAAAAACGTGATTATTTGTAAATTTAATGCAATAAACAGGGAATTCTTCCTGAACTCTTACATCCACAGCAAGCATAATTCTATATAGAAGGGATAACATCTGAACAAATTACTGAACAACAACTAGAACAAATTACAGAAGAAGAAAAAATGGCCGTTGTCCAGGAAATGAAACTGTACTAAGAGTACACTTCCCCCCACCCTTACATCTAGACATTTGGAGATACACATCTGTTAAACAGAAGTTTTGCCAAAGTCTGCACCTTCCCAGAGGAATCCAGACACATTCTCTGAGACACTTTCTTAATGAAGAAGCAAGGTAAATAACTTGGCAGGGCCCTTGAAAAACACCCAGCAAAACAGGTCAGACTTTAGAACTCTTTCAAATAACAACCTCCATTGATTTAAAACGTGTGACTACCATTTTAACAATGAGGGCCTCCCACTACCCAGCTCCCCCTCCTTTCATTCAACCCAAGCCATAAGTCAAACAAAGTTGGAACATAGGTGGTGGGGGAAAGGGGTGGTAGCTCTATTTAAGTTTAAAAACTCCTTTTCTGTGAAGGTACAAATCCACTTACAAATTCTTATGTTCACGGAGGTAACAGAGAAGCAAGATTTAGCCCAACAAATTTAATCCAAACAGATCTCTCCGTCCGAGCCATTGTTTAGATGGGAATATTAGTTACCCTCGGGATAAAGTCAGCGTCTTTGGTCGCCTTGCTAGAATTAGTGCAATCATATTTTTCAGGGGTTCTTCGGCCTTTCCCTGCGTACATTTAAAATACAAAAATCGTCTGGGAAAGAAGAACAACATCTCCGCGTGTGGATATGCTCCACCAACGATAAGCAACCCATTCAGTCGTGATTTATTCCTCGGCTCTCTTTTAATTATTTATTTATGTACCTGGTGACTGCCCCCGACTCTCTCAGCGCCTAGTACCTTTAAGGGCCACAGAGTGGCAGTACTGAGTAATGTTCTCTCGCCGATAAATAATCCGACATTCACTGCAGCGGCAGTCAAGTAGATACTGCAATGTAATATACACGTAATTCTTTATCAATTGAATGATAAAGAATGGATTGGGAGGAGATTGAAAACCTACGGTATTTTTGTAATTAAGAAAATCGCTAATCATGCTCAACGGCGGGGATAAATACAAGAAGAGAGAAACATTTCAGTGGTACAATCAGAAATATTTTCCTCTGTACAAATAGAAACCACCTCGATTTGGGTGACCATGCACAATTGCCTCTATGAAAATCTTGCACAAACCCTCACATCTTACCAGCTATTCCAGTTAAGATAATTTACATTTTGTCCCCAATAAACAATAAACAAAGATTTCTTGAAACATTTAATCCCGCTCACCACCCCAGCATCCCAGCACTAATGACAAGACAACAACAACAACAACAACAACAACAACAACAACAACAACAACAACAACAACAAAAGAAATGTTCGGGTCCTTAAAACGCTGTCATCCATTCCTGTCTGTCATCCATGCACATTAGCAACACCATAATATAGCGTTCAGGTCTTGCCTATAAAGGCATCGCCGGAATTAATCGCCATCTAAAATTCTAAACACGTGAGGACCCGCCTCCGTCCACTAATTTATTTCCATTCCTCACAGACAAGTCAAAATAAACACAACCTCTTAATAGCTTCCACCGCAAATTAAATCTTTGCAAGGACCAAACCAGCCCTCATAGATTAGACACCACCTTTTTCTGGGTTTTCCAAATCCGCCTTTCAATGAAGCCGTTGAGCGGAGGTTTCTGGAAACCCACCATGCTTTCCAAAGGCAGCCTTTAACCCAGCCAATGGAACAGTAACAGTGTCAGGATGACACTTGGAGCCCGGCGCTGATTTGTATGCGCTAGGCAAACTCCCGGAAGCTCCGGGTTGCATTGGTTCAGTCTCACTCTTAGGCAAATCGACCTTCTCTCCAGCTAGAGAAGCTCAGATAGCGCGCAAGGCTGCTTCGTGTAACTAACTGGGTCTGCTTGCTGACGCTCTCCTCTGCATTTCTCACCTTGTAGGTCCTGGCTGGCAGGAGCCCCTGCCACTTTGACAGCTGCCGCTTTGCCTGCCGTGGAGACGAACGGCCTTCCTTTTGGTGCCAGAAGAAGCAGGAAATCAGCCAGGTTGCGAGTTGAAAATCTGCCACCCCACAGCTTTGAATCCAAGATGCCACACCTTCCGGCAAAGGAGCTGGAAAATGCCATTCCAGACCTGCGTTCGAAGCGACCGTCCGTACCCAGTCTCCATCCACTCGACTACCTTTTGACTTACAAAGGACATATGAAAACCCCGGGTGGGTGGTTGAAAGGGGTGGTGGTGGTGGGGGGGTGGGGCTGAAAAGGCAGAGAGATCCGAAGCAGGACAGAGCAGAGCAAAAGAATGCAGCTCTATTCTTGCCAGGGAAATTATAAAAAAGTTCATGTTCACGATTACCACCCACATGACCGCCGACAACCAATAGAGAACCCGAATCACTCGTAAAGTTGTATTGCAAAGTTGTAAATTTTCATAAACAACAACGGATTTATGGCCTTTTCCTCATCACTAAGAAAGAGGCAGGACTTAGAAAGGCGCCATTTTACCAGAGAGACGGTCCTAGATTTTTAAAGGACCCACCATTTGGACAATCTTCCCCCCACCTCCACTTTTTGCATTGAAATTATGCTAAATACATTTAGAGGCGAATAAAGTATCAGGCGTTGGCCCTCTTTCCACATACGAATTTTTATCATTTTCCTCCTTCCTTATAATTTCTATCTGAAAGCATCCGCTTTGCTTCAGGTTTTTTTTAAAATGGGGTGGATAACGGGCTGAAAGAACAAAAATAAGGACAATATCTCAGAAATATTTGAAGATACATCACGGAAGAGAAGCTGATTTTCTGTTACTTCTGTCTTCCTCCCCTATATTTAGCATATTCTGATATCTGATCTGGGAATATCCATTTTGGCAATTGTATCATATGCAAAATGCGGGTTGATATTTAGGCTGGGAAGATGCATAAAAGCCCCACATTGGAATTGAGGTTATGAAGACATAATCCTAACTCAGCTGAAGCCAAATTCATGGAGCCAGTTGAGTTGTCAAAGGAGAAAACAGGATCTATTTATCACTCTTGGTTCCAATGGAAGAAGCTGCATATGAAATCTGTCAGGATTGTCCCCACAGAACCAAACAACTTTCTACTTCTGTAATATTCTCCCACATTGCTGAATCACTCTGCAAATGAGTTTGTGCTGCTGTTTTCTTCCAGGTAGTGAAGGTAGTGAGGGCACCATTCTTATTTCTTCAAGATATTTACTTGCTCATGTGTCTTATATTTCATTGTATGAATGCTGAACAGTAGGGCATAATATGCACCCATATATTCTTTGCTTGCAAAAACAAAACAAAACTGCAATCCATTGTCATCAAACATTTTTATTTCTGTGTAACATTAAACACTTGGGTGATACACAAAAGCAAATTTCCAAGATAATTCATACATACACACACACACACACACACACATACACACACACACACACATTCACGCACACGCGCACTTCCCTGCCCCTTCTAATTGTAACATGAAATACCTCAAGGTTCACAGTGTACAGAGCAGGAAAAAAACACATTTGTAACATACAAGTTATGAATAAAGATTAGCCAAAACTTTAATGGTGGAATTTATTTATACAGAAGGTTTTTTTTAATGTAATCATGCTACAAAGTTACCCAATTTAGTACAGTCTTTCCAGTTTATGGTGGAGTTAAAGACAGAAGAAACAAGGCAACAGTTTCTAATGCACAGGTTGTCTGAAATGTAGGGAAGTTGCAGCCTTTTGTAGTGAGCAAGTACAGAGTGAGGGAAGAAACTGGTGAAAGAGCAGGTGATGGTTGTTTAAATTCACTTAACTTCTTTTTTAATTGCATAAAGCACAACTAATGGACAAATTTCAAACGAAACACTGAATCAGCCTTCAGGAGCACAATATGAAAGGAAAGATGAAGCAGATTTTACAATGGATACAATCAGAATTTATCTCATAAAATTCGGGGCTAGCGAAGACTTGAGAAGAAAGCTAATATTGCAGCATATTTGACTTAATTTAATAACAGCCTTGCAATAAATATATTATGTCTTAAAAACTCTAAATTATATTCATCAGTACTCGGCACCAAATCTTTGAACCACGCGAGGCAGGCCTCGCAGTTTCTGCTTGACAATATCAGATCCCACCAACACCGTTCTCGCCCCCTCCTCATTTATACAATACGATTTTGGTGATAGGTAGGTGGAGTTACTAAATAGGTAGTTTTCAAAATAGGTAGTACGAATCATTGCAGTTGAGTGTAGTGGTTTATTATTTTTTAAAAGGATTTCTTCCCCCACCCCAAACCCCTCCCCAGTTATTTAAACAAATAAGCAGAAAGTCCAAACACTTGGAAGTATATAGAACCTTAGTGGAAAATTAGGTAGTCTGAAATTAAGCCTAGTGCACTTTTCCCTTTCAGATTTTTGGGATCTGTGCAGTCAGGTAGTTTATTTGGAAGCTAACTTAGTTGGGGCTCTTGCGCGCTCTCTCTCTCGCTCTTTCTCCCCCCCTTTCGTGTGCAAAGAACGGGTAATTGTTGGGTTCATTTTCTTTTCACAAATATCAATTTAAAAAATTAATAATTACGTTATTTATCACTTGTTACGGTAACATAAATGGCGACCAGCTTGGGTGCCCAAAGCCAATCTAGTCCAGATCCTGCAATTAGGACAGGATAAAGCCAGGGGATGTCTACAGGTAATGGAAGAGATCTACCCTGCTTGTCTCTCTCCCCAGACTGTCTTAGGGTGGAAATGGCCATTAAAAAAAAAACCCAGGGTAGTTTTATGTTTATTTTGTTTTCAACAGAAAGAAAGAAAGCTTCAGGAGAGGTTTACAGCTGTCACGTGCAAACAGCATTTGAGAAGAAGCTCGGGGCGAGCCTTCTCCTCCTCCCACTGGCATTTATTCTGCGTCTTCCTCCTCCTCCTCCTCCTCCTCTTCCTCTTCCACCTTTTCCACCGAGGTAGTAGCGGGTGCCGCCTCGTTGGCAGCGGCCGTGTCTCCAGCGGCGTCCTCTTTATGCTCCTTCTTCCATTTCATGCGGCGGTTCTGGAACCAGATTTTGATCTGCCTCTCGGTCAAGCACAGGGCGTGAGCAATCTCTATCCTCCGCCGGCGGGTCAGGTAGCGGTTGAAATGGAATTCTTTCTCCAGCTCCAGGGTTTGGTAGCGGGTGTAAGTCTGACGGCCTCTCTTTCGATCTGGACCTAAAGGAAGGGGGAGAGAGGGGAGGGGGCGCGGAAACCATCTAAGTTAAGGCAGGAAAGGAAGAATCTACCTGAATGAAACTCAGAATTTACAAACAAGTCGGAAGATAAATGGAGTCAGTCCTGCTCATCCCCAGCCTCCATTTTTTTTCAGATACAATACTCGCCCTCCTCCCAAAGGCCATTGAACCACGCGGGGTTAGGTAGATCTTCGTGAAAGTATCCCCTTAGTGAACCTCCACTTGAAAATAAACACCAGTAAATAGTTAGAATCTGTCACTTCCAAAATAATTCGGCTGTGCTCTATGCGGCTGTCTTTCTAACTGAAGTCACCTTCATGAAAAGTCTGGAGGTTGGTTTTTAGGTTTTTAATCCTTAACCTCAAAGAAAAATCCAAGACAGGCAAAATGGCTTAGCGGAACTCTGGCGAATATTAGGTCGCGTTCTAGGCACTGCTTGGGGGTCCAAGTCTTGCCCGCAAACTCTATTCAATATTATTTAAAATAATGCCTTCGTCTCCCGCCTTGTCCTCCTCTAGGGGAGGGCAGCGAGGTTTAGCTGCACCAAGACCTTCTCTCCCCCCCACCCCTACACACACACACACACACACACACACACACACACACACACACACACACACACACACACACGCCTGCCCATCTATAACAGGTCCATATTTTCCTGACAAGAAAATTCGAGAATAGTAAAAAAATTTTTTACATATTTTAATCCAGTGCATGCAGGTGGTGTCTTCTCAGTCGTTCCTGTCTCCTCCATCTCTGCCCGCCATCCCCATTCCCATCCGAGATTCCCCTTCTCTGCCGCTGCGGGCAGAGAAAGGCGCCCCATCGCCAGGCGTGCTCTCCGGACCCATCCGCCACCTTCGCCTGTTTTCCCTGTGGCGCAGCCCGGAGTTCAGCCCGACTCTCCAGTCCCATCGTGAAGAGGAGTTAGATAAATTTACGAGGCTCGAACTCATTAATTGGGCAATAAAAAGTTTTATGAGGTTCATTTACATACATTGCCACAGGCTTTTGCGCAATGGCGCCTCTGCTCTAATTAAAAGCGAAGAGGCAGGCGCACTTTTGGCGAGGAAGTTTGCATGCGCCGCCTTGGCTCGCCTGCCTGAGGTCGCGTAACATTCGGCCGCAGGTCGAGCTGTCCCATTTTATGTTTTTGAACGAGCCTTTTGGTCTTTTCCCCGCCCGCTCCCCCCCGCCTTCCTCATACCTGAAGACCTCATCCAGGGGTATATCCGGAAATTACTCTCAGCCTGGCTGTGCAGGTTGCTCTCCTCCGCTTTCTCACAGCTGGATTTGGTTAAGTCATTGCAGAGGACGGGAATGTTCTGATCAAAAGAGGAACAATGCAGGTTGTAGGTATCAGAGCCCAGGCTGTATCCGGAAGAGAACGGGGTTTGATATATGGCACTGTTCACATTGTACAAGGCAGGCATGGAGGAGGCGAATGCGCTAGCGCCTGGTCCATAGCCGCTTCTCTGGGAGTTGGTAGCGAAGGAGCAAGACGTAGGCTCCGCATTTTGGAAGAGAGCAGCAGCCCCCGTCGTATATTTGCTAAAAAGAGCGTTCACATAATACGAAGAACTCATAATTTTGACCGGTGATTTGTTGTCCGGTAGGCTTCGGTGTCGGTTTTACGAGGTAGCGTGATATATGATAACATTACACCCCCAGATTTACACCAAACCCCATTTTCTTTTGGACCGAGCTGCCTCCACCACGTGACCAGTCATATGACCCCATCCGCCAATCTGCTCCTGCATCACAGGTGGTAGAGATCAGGGAAGCGCACAAGGTCCTGTAATGGAAGGGAAGAGCATCACAGCCGCGCCTCGCGAATGACCGAAAGCAGCCAGAGGGTTCTTTCCCCCCCAGGCGAGATGCCACATGGCTGGCGGTCCGCGAAAGAAGCCGAGGAAGCGCCAAGGAACGGGGCCGGCTTGGGCTGTGGCGCAGCAACTCGAGCCCGGCGTTTGGAGAACGAAGGCAGGCCGTCTCCGCTTTCGCCCACCCTTCTCTACCGCTCCTGCCCAAGGGGGCTATAGGGGCGGCGGAGTCGTCGTGCGCTTTCTTTAAATCTCCCCCAGCCCCGAGAGTCAGAATCCTTCTTACCGCTTGAATGAAACTACCGGCTGGATTTGGGATTCCCCTCCTTTATTCTCTGCGCCGTTGGCAGCCCTCTGCCGTATTCCAATCCGGAAGAAGAGCGCAGTTGGATCCGCGCAACTACCCTTCTCATTAATATACCGTAGTCTCTCCCTCCACCCCCCTCTCCGTAAACCAGCGCAGACACGGGCTTTCTTTCTCACTCCCGGCCGATGGGGTCGTGAGCATTAGTAGACATCGACACAAGCGCAACGCCACCACCATGTTCCTGTTCTTTTCTTGTAAAAAAAAGAAAAGAAAAGGATATAGCATCCCACATACGGTGGTCATTGAATCTCACTTTGTGCGCGGGTTCATATTGATGGCTTTGTGAGATTCGGTCAAAATGGTTGCCCTTCCTATACTGATAGCAGATTTATTTGAAGTACTGTCATTTTATATGGCAAACAAACAAACAAACAAAAAACCCACCACCCTCCATTTCTCTTTCGATTACCAACTTCCCAAAGGGCGGCGGGGTTGGAACGGATCCTCGCTTGTTTGAAAGCTTTTCAAAGAGGCCTGTTAAATATCTTCCAAGGCCTTTCATGTTTCTGATTTTGCATGCTATTCCAGGGTAGGCTGCATCAGAGGACTCGTTGTGGGAATTACGACACACACACAAGCCCTTTATTAGACGGCCTGCTTTGCCCAACAGCACCGCCCTGATTTTTTTTTTACGTATTTGCAGTGACAAATAAAATAAACGGGCTTTTATAACCTTTGGGAAGGGGAATCTCCTCGAATAGGGATGAGGGTGTTGAAATGTATCTTTTTTAAAAAGCCCTGCTTCTGTCCATCACCTCCGGTGCCCAACTTCCTCAGGAAACACAAACCTTTGGGCACCTTCGATGCTTGGGCAAAGGCAGTACCCCCTGCCCACAGACAATAGGATCCCTTACTTTTTAAGAATCCTCCCTCCCTCCCTCCCTACACACACACACACACACACACACACACACACACACACACACACACAAACACACACACACACACACACACACACACACACACACACACACACACAGGGACACATGCAACCGGGAGAAGGTGGCTGTTCTCCTGCTTCCTTCCCCAGCCCCCTTGGTCATAAAATGAATTTCCTCCCTTCCATGGAGACGTTTGTACAGAGGCATCTTTTACTGCCCTGGTCTATTGCACATCATAAACTGGAAGGAAGACAATAGAATTGTCCCGGAAACTCTCCCCTCAAATTATGGAACTGCCTGTCCTATGTCTGCAAAGAGCCTCTCACGGTCTAGAAACAACACTGATGATATTTCTCACGGAGCTTTGGGAGGGTACCTACCACCACCCCAGCCAGTCCAGTAAAAAGACCAATAAACGCCATCGCACAATAGGGCTGCGGAATGAAATGGTGACCCTAATAGTGTAATCATATGGACTCAGATATGAGGTCCTTTTTTCCCTCCAGCCTTTCGCTTTTTAGGGGAAGGGGATCAGAAGGGAAGAGCTGTTTGGGCTCTTTTCGGCCCCACAGTTTTGACCCACACTCTTAAGATGGCTGTCAAAACCAAAGGAAGGCCAAGGGGGGGGGCTCCCTGTCTACCATTCCCATTCGCTTCCCTGGAAAAAAATCTTTTTGAAATCAAGCGAGCAACCCTACAAAAGCCAATGGAAGAAGGAAGAAAGCAAAGCGAACCTGCAAAGGCAATCGAGATCAAAGAAGCAGCCGGCCACCTCAACATTGAACTAATAAATGCCTCCCCGGGAACAGTGCACAAGATGGAAGAGGGGAGCGAGACAGCAAGGAGCAGCAACATTGGAGGCGCGGCTCCTGATCAGGCAAACCGTGGCTTCGCAGATCCTCAAACTGATTTAGGGTGGACCAAGACAAGATGCTAGTTTCTCATATCGGCCAGGGATAGACTTAAAAATAAAAAATTACCCCCCCTCCAAAAAAATGTTTTCTAAAGCCTGGAAACGTTCGAAATTTTTCACAAAAATTGTGTAGTTGGTGGACACGCATGCTCACGCGCACCCTTGAGAAAGGAGCAGTTTTCAGACAAGGCGAATGTCTAGTTCTTTCTATACGAATTTCTTCTCCCCATGAGCTCTAAAGCACGTTGAAAATGAAGCTACCCGTTAGCCACAATAGTATGGTTGAAAATAACCCCCCCCCCACTTCTCTGTCTTTCCATTTTAAGTCTTTTTTCTGGCTCTGGCGTCCGATTGCGGAATTTTTCTCCAGTTCAGAGAGGAGATCCTATATGCTGCATTCTCTTTAGAAACCTGCTTAGAAGTGCGCGCGCGCACACGCTCAGATACCCTAAAACGACCCTTATTTTTATAATATATTGTTTATTGCATTTCATTTATGCCTGTGATATTAAATGAAACCCCTACACGCACTATATTTTCTTCTATATCTAACGAGTCCCATGCCCTTCAAAAACATCCCGTCCTATAGGAAGACGTAAATTGCTTTGTTATATGTTCTGCGAAATCTTTGTTAGAGCGAAAGTGTGCCGCTTCAAAAAATTTCCCAATTGCTAACGCTATTAAGTCTGCTTTCTGCATTAGGAAGCAAAATAGTTATTGATTCAGTTCGATTACAGTTTTGATTTTGCTATTTGGCATATATGAGCTCCACTCCCCTTAATTAGTCTTGTCTGTTCAATTAAAAGTTTATATGAGTTATTTAACTTCCATTTTTGCATTTCACTACAGGTGAAGTGTGGTGGGATAACATCACCAGGTTATATTAAAGGTATTACCTTATCAATAAGGATTATATACTTACCTGTGATAGGTCATAATCGGTTCATATAAATTTTATTTTCTACTAGGACTATTTATTAAATATAGATGTTGCATTCCCTCCATAGGCTTTCAATATTTTTAATGTCATATATAATTGGCTGTTTTCCTTATATTGATTCTTATTATAGCATTAAACCCGAATACTTTCCGTGCTTGAATCTTGAGGCTTCCTTCCCTGGTTTTATATGGCTCGTAGTGATGGATTTCTATGTCCTCTTGTAGGTGCGAAGAAAATGTACATTTTCAACATTTCCCCAATAATATCCTATTTTTCTTTAATTTTGGTGCGATGCATTTATGTTTCTTATATTCCGAAGATCTATTACAGATAAATATGAATTCCAGGCATTTAATTTTCAGAAGCCAGAATATGTTTCTTGCTCAACTGAAATGAGAATAAATGCAGTCCGCCAGAGCAGAAGCTAAAAAGAGGTATTAATTTTTTATCAGAAAAAAAAACACTGAAAATGTAAGAAACAAAAAAGGGTCCCAGAATAAAAAAGATACAGACCTTTCTACAGCCGGTGGTATGTCAGCTTGTGAGCATTTGCATAACATAATTAAATCGGATCCCACCGAGTCAAAATTGTTTAGGACAGAAAAAAGCTCTTAATTGCATAAAATACATCTGCTGGAAAATTCAGTGGCTGGTAAATAATTTTCAGATTAAAAATTAGTTGTTTTATCCTCGCAGTTCAGTTTGTGCCGCTTGAGGGGCGGGGGGGGGCAGGGGAAAAAAAACACAATTTCAAGGACAGCCTGTCCTCCAAAGCAAGGCAGAGAGTCACGTTTGGGGAATGTAAATGAGGCAAAGGAAAGATACCCTTGTATTAGAAAAGAAGGATACTGGCACCATAGAGAACTGCCTAAAATCCCTATTAAAAGCGGGGCTTGTTCGGTTGTGTTATGTTTTTCCAGAGGGAAAAAAAATTCTGTCTATTTGTTCCATTTGGAAGCATGGCCTTTAAGCTCTTTCTTAGGGTTGCTTCTACCAATGATGCAACCTTTCAATCATCCACCCAGGCTTTCCCGGGATTCGAATCTTTGCAGCTGTAATATTCCTTTTATGCTTTCAATAACGACGGTGCAGCCTGCTTATGTTTCAATTCTGCATACCTATTGGGGTGTGCTATTAAATGCCCCGTTAGAGGATGCTGATCGAATACAATTGCACACAATCACACCATCGTAACACCATCCTGGGCACATTTACTAGAAAGTAAACCCCATATTATTCAGTGAGGCTTACCTCATAGAGCAGCTTGCTGCCTGGGTGGGATTGAGGAAATATAAATGATTGTACTGTGTGAATATATTTGCCTGCATGATTTATATTTGCATACAGATATTATTGTGCATATCAATTTGTGCATATCACAGCCAGTTAAATTATGGATTGGTTCTTAATACAAATGTATTTGTATTTTATTGTAGGTTTAACAGTTGAAAATTTAATTTCCCCAAAGATGATACATACTTGCATATATCCAAAGGGATAGAATCCAATTCAGCCTCTTTATTGAGCTGAAATGAGCCATTTTTAAACCCAAAACATGTGTTTATATAGATGTATGTGTACACATCTATAGATATGTGGATGCATACATGCACACACACACACACACACACACACACACACACACACACACACACCACATATTACTGATGTCTCACGTCACAACACACAAAATCTGATCTTTGATACATTTTTAAAATAATAATAAAGCCTAACGGTTCGGAGTGCTGAAATTAAGATTTACAATAAATGACATTCTGAGGAACAACTGGATTCCATTTAAATAAAAACTGGCTTAAATTCCCACTGTTATCTGTGAATCTGGTTTTGGCGTGAATAAATCTGCATCCAACTCAGCATTGCTGCATTCCTTTTTAAGCGTTCAGATATCCATAGGGGTAAATAGGCAACGAGCACTTTTCGTCCTTTGTTAAAATCCAATCAGCAGTTTCTAACCCCGCATATACAGGATGCTGCTTCCAGAAAGTCGACATTTTAGAATCTTCCTTTCAAAAACACCACTCTCGTTTTCATGGAACAACACTGCCATCTGCTGTTTATTCTTGGTCCTTGCAAATGATCCAAAAGGTTCAGGAGCCTTACTAAAAGCGTAAAAACCGAGGTGCTCCCTGCACTGTAAATGTTTTAAATAATCTGCCTCGCCTCGCCTCGCCTTGGCTATTGTAGGAGAAGATTCCCGGCGGCAAATTCATTATAGATAAACGTCCACCGTTCAAGCGTACATTCCAGAGGAAGGGAACTCATAAAGGCAGGCTATTTCCGCAGTCCGGCTTTATCTGAAAGAGCCAGACAAAACAAATGAAAGGACTTTTGTAGAAAAACTAATTGCGGCTGGACAGTTGTAAACTCATTAAGGGCCGAATTCCAGACAGTTTGCAGACCCGCCGTTTATTAGGCCCTCCAAAGGCTGGTGCTTTGAAGTCTCCCCCCTGTCCACAACAACAGAGGGCGTCCCAGATCCCAAACTTCTGGGACAGACAGCAATTCCAGCTTCCTCGGCCCCCTCCAATTTCCTTTCCCGTCGCCAAAGCCGACCCCGTTTTTTTCCACTTGCTCAGAGATAAGCCCCACCTTTTATTTTTCCTTCGAAACAAAACAAAAAATTACAGCCAGCCAGACCCCGTCCCGGGCCAGTCTAAGGTGGGGTGGGGAGATTTTTACAGACCTTGAGACCCGGACGAGGTTCTCTTTCACCCGCCGGCCCTTTGCACCCAGAAAGGGTTACAGCCGTCATTTTCTTTTATTATATGTTCCTGATACCGTCTTTATCCCAGACTTATGAGTTGGGAAGGCGGGGCTCGCATTTTTAGCTTTGAAAGAAAGTGGGGCATTGGCAGAGTTTCTGATTGTGGGTGAAATTCTCTTCAGGTAGTTTGTGGAATCTAAAACTTGATTCTACGTCTCTTCTCGTGAGATTCACTTGGCATTCGTCTCAGTGTAATCCCTTGTCTTGCTTATTGGCTTGAGTCCAATCCCCATCCCACTACCACTTCACCCCACCCCACCCGTTCTCATATTTGTTTGTTAAATTGTTAGCTATGTCCAGCAAGCTGTAACATTTTGTGATCAGGGCTCAAACCACCATCTGGGTAATCATATTAGAATTTTGACTTTCCAGCTTATTGGAATAAGAACTATCTTTTGCTATCTTTTATTGGAGACAAATGCCACGCCTTGATTTGGGAGACTCTGTAGACGGAAATGCAAAGGGGGACCTTTCATAGAAGCAGCCCATTCTCCAGGAAGTTAGAAAGGGGTTTTTCATACCGGTGCTATGCAGTTATTTGCCTCTGAGAAATAACAGTTTGATTTTGTGTGTGAGTTCAAAATGAAACCAATAAAAAGAGCAGCAATATTTTTGCCCTTGAAGAAGACAGTCGCAAACAGCTGCTTGGTGTATTGTTTTGTTTTTAAATAAAACCTCCATTTGTGTATGCATCATTAAAAATTATGGACTTCCAGCAAACTGGCTAGTATTTTCAATAATCCGTTTGGGTGGCAGGGTTTTTAAATGCTGCAATGTCGGGGGAAAATGATGCAGAGACTTATAGGCAATTTCATTCATGAGTTCCTAATATACAAAGCATGGAGTGAGTGCTATTAAAAGAGTAGGGATTTATTTTTGAATAATTGGGCTTAGAATCAAGGTTTTGCTGCTGGTTGCTCACCAGAATAGATGCCATCTATGGGCTGAGCTTGTGGAGCAGTGCCCATAATAATCTTAAAACAGCACAAAAATATAAAAGAATCAATACTTTTTTTTATTTAGCAAAAAAGTTAAATATCATTTTGGACAAAACTATTTGGTCAGTAAGCCACGAGGTAAGTTTTGCAAAATATACAAAGTGTAGCTTCTGCATAAACATAACTTTCAGGTTGTTAAAAAAAATTAATACACATCTGCAATAACCAAAGGTAGTTTTTAGTGTATAATTTATTATCAATAAAATTAAATTTCATTACAATAGGAATCAAGTTATTTGATTAATCTTAAAACGTAAACCATAGGTAGTAGTTACCTTTTTCACATATAGGTATAGCTCCGATATCTGAGAACTGCTCACAGGTGCAAAAACAATATTCAAGCTAATTTGATTATTAAGGGTTTCTTTCTTTAATATATAGATAATATATATACAACTGACGAAAACTGTACTATATATAGATAGATAGATAGATTGTGTGCATACTTTAAATGACTGGTTTCAGAGGAACCAATACAATCCTTTTTATTCCAGATAATATTTGCTTTTCTTTTATGTTTAAAAGTTAGGCTACGAAATGGATGGTTTATAATTTTTATCCCGTACAATCCAAGGTTAACTGTTGAATGAAAACAGAAAAAAAAGACTCCGTCCTTACACTACAGAGCTATACTCTATGCAATCTTTATAATAAACAACCTGAGTTCAAATTGTATTCTAGCTTACACAATCACATCTGGTACAGCACCTAAGCACAAAAATTGAGTCACAAATATAATACCACAATAAAACACAGTGTTCAAGTATTACAGCAGACCTCTCTCTGCCGTGCGACAAGCAAATAAATTTAACTACTTCAACTAACCTATACAGTCCATAAAGAATTGTGCATTAAAAGGTAGTTTTCTTTCTCTTTCTTTCTTTCTTTTTCTTTTTCTTTTTCTTTCTTTTTTTCTTTTTCTTTTTCTTTCTTGACAGGTAGATTTAGACAAAGCAACATATCACCCTGGTGCGGTAATGTCCCTCCTTTGCTTTCCTATGAATACAAAATGGGAAAAAGATGATACCTCCAAAATAGCACCAGGACACAGCGGTCTTTGTGCACGCTGGCGAGGTACATTCGAGAGCTGAATTGGCCAAGGACAAACTACAATGAAAAAATAAAAATATGCGAGGCCTGGACACAGTTTCAGGATGTGGGGGAGAGGAGTTGCGTTGTGTGGTGCTGAAGGACCGCAGGGGGTGGGGGTGGGGGTGGCTGGCGGATTTTGCTGTTTTGACACAGATTAAAACCTGCCGTCCAGGATCATTCATCCTTTGCTCGATCTTTGTTAATTTTCTTCATTTTCATCCTACGATTCTGGAACCATATTTTCACTTGTCTCTCCGTTAAATTCAGGAGCCTGGCCACTTCATACCTTCGGTCCCTGGTGAGATACATATTGAAGAGAAACTCTTTCTCCAACTCCAGTGTCTGGTGCTTGGTGTAAGGGCAACGCTTTTTCCTAGTGGATCTTGCATGTAACCAGTTTGCTGCTGGGTTATCTGCAGGGAAACAACACTCAGGTTGAAGGAAGCAAAGACTTCCACACACAAACGTATATTTCTTTGCCCTCATCACCACCCACTCTCACACAAAATATTGATAGTTTCTCATATTTCTTTCACTGGGCAACAATGGATTTCAAACTGAGACACAGGAGAGAGTCCTATGGAATTGCAGCACCCAGCTTCCCTCATATTGTTTATCCAAGAGTGTACTTTTAAAGCCGGCATTTCCGGCTTTCTCCCCACCTCGTCCTCATCTCCTTCCTCCTCATCTCCCCCCCCCCCAGCAATTAAAAAGATGGTGGTGAACAACCCATAAGAACAGAACGCCCATTGTGAATGTCTCTTATTTTCTGACCTTCTCTGGTGTCTCCTCTGATTATAAGGGGACAAAAGAATCTACCCACGTTTCAGCTTTTAAGGGTAAACCTGACTTGCCTATGAACCTGATTTGTGGGTGTGATCCTTTCAAAAATCAGGAGAGAAAGAAGGTGTTTTTTCCCCCCTCCTGAACTGGGCATTCTTGGATTTGTGAGCTAACGAAAATGGATTCACACCCAGTGTTTTGGATTTCCTTCCCTCACAGCTCCCTCCCCCCCCAGCCCCCCATCTCTCTTTCCCCCTGCCCCACCCGAATTTTCCCTATCCAGCTTTCTAGCGGAAGCCATAGCCAGGGAAAGCATACATGCGACACTCCCTTTGCACACTGTGCGTCTGAGGAAGGAAGGCTGAAGCTGAGAATCAGACCATCTCTGTGAACGGTCTTCTCTCTACCGAGCCTACCGTGCCGGAAAACTCCGAGAAAGAGAGACAAGGGAGGAAAGAAAAAAGAAAAACAACGGCACGTAGGCGCACACACACACACACACACACACACACACACACACACACACACACACACACACACACACACACACACGGGTTCGCACGCCCCAGTTCCAGGAAACCTCGGTACTTTCTACCCCTTTTCTGACCACAGAAACCCCCACTCATCCTACCTACCTATTCGCGCCCCCCCCCCAACCCTTGCCGCATAGCTCAAGATGGATCCTGCCTCAGAAGCAGCCTCGGCAGACCCTCTCGCTCGAGTTCCCTCCCTCCCTCTCCCCTTCTCTCCTCAAGTCCAGCGGGGCCCTGCAGCAAGTGCACTTACTTGGATCCAGCTGGGGCTTGTCTCCGTTTGCCTCGCTCTCGCCATTGTTTTCCGAGAATGCCCCGTCGTTGGCTGGCTTATCCCTATCAGCTGGAGGAGAACCACAAGCATAGTCAGTCAGAGAGAGTGCGTGCGTGTCAAAGGTGGTACAGTCACCCCTCCTGGCCGTGAGCGGTTCAGGTTTAATGCCGTAATGCCTGCTGGCCGGCAAGCCGGGGAAAGACAAGGAGGCCGGCATCGGCTCCAGCCACGAACGCATGTACCTGCCGTCAGGTGGCTGGTGATGCACGTACGGGTGGTACACAGCCGGCACATTGTTGGCGCTCGGCGGGTGCACGGCATTCCAGGAAGTGCTGAAGACGGACGCCTTCGACTGGAAGCTGCAGGGGGTGAACTCGGGGTGCTCGCCGAGGGTCGCCTGCCTGGCCGGCTGGCCCAGGGAGGCCGAGGCGTAGCGCGACTGCACCAGCTCCTCGGTCTCGTGGAGGAGGAACGAGTCCACGTAGTAGTTGCTGAGCGTCCCCGACGAAGACATCGCCACCCCAGCCAAACCAAAGGAGAGGCGAGCCCTGGCGAAATTATGAAACTACAGATTTCATGTAACAACTTGGTCCTTGCGAAGTAGTACAGTCACCTAATAAGTTGAAGGCTGCCTGTCAGCCCATTGGCTGCCGCGTGTCACGTGCCCGGGCAGCAGAACAATAAAGAATAAATCAGTCCGCAGGCTATTAATGGGTCAGTGTTTTCCAGCCATCATTTTTTATAGCAAAGCCATATGCTCTTTTTTTTAATGCAAAGGAATAAGCAAGTTGTAGAGCAAAGTTTGCTTTAATTGTGGCCAAATGAGATAAAAAGATCAGACTATTTTTTGAGGCGGTCTATTATGATCACTCTTTTTAAGTGGACTATTTTATATCATAATTAATCATTCCATCAATGGTCCTTGTTCCTTGGGAAAAGAGAAAGAGAGCGAGAGAAAGAGGGCACCGCGCAGACATGCTGTTCTCCTTGTGATCGGAGACCTTCACATAAAATTATACAATCGTTTATGCCATAAAGAAAGAAAATAACATTGGCGGCAATCTGTATTTAAATACATATTTATTATATTTCATAAGGAGTTATTGTTCCGGGAGCCACCGGCTGTTATTAAGTCAGTAACTATGGGCATATTCATTTGCGTTGCTCTGTTTCACAGCCGTAAAAATTTACGAGTGCCTGGAAAGGTTAAATTATACTATTGTGTTTAGTTTGGGAACTCACTGTAAATAATAGCGCGCCGCAGAGTTCAGAGCTAACTGGGGCTGGCAGGAAAAAGTCAACTCCAACCCCGGGCTCCTTCTGAAAGGCGCTCCGCTCCCAACTTTGGGGAGCCCCAACAGCAAGGCAAGGCTCAGGAGCGATTTCCATCCCACAGCAAGACCTACGGTACTTCATTAGAGGCGCCTCGGATGCGGATTTTTTCCGACTCTCAAGTGGGGCTGAGTCGCCGGAGCTCAAGCAGACTCGTTTGAAGCTGAGGATTGCTTTCCCACCCCCACTAAAAACAACTTTTTCAATGAGGGGGGGAAATCTATTCCTTTATCTTTTCCCACTAAGGTTAGGTAACTTACAGGTGTGCGGAAGGTTCTCTTGCTCTCTCTCTCTCTCGCACACACACACACATGCACACACGCACGCACACACAAGCATTTGTGGCTGGCACCTTATTTCTGTGGCACTTCCGCAACCTTATCCGTGACATCTCCCTGTGTTCTTGGAAGAGAGGTATACTCCGGGGCTCTGGGACTGGTAACAAACCAGCAAAGGACGCTTTTTTAAAAAATAAGAGAAATGAAGGGTGGGGGGAAAGAGGGCGAAAGGTGGAGAGAGAGGAAGGGAGCGCGCGTAAACTGAAGGGAAGACCCGGACTTTTTTTAACGGACGAAATAAAGACCCCCACCCTCGATCAAGTTGACTGCAAGGAGAATCCACGCCCCGAGATTTGTAAGCCTCTTCCAGAAGTGTTACAACACCTTCTCCTTAGGACGGCGCAAGCACGGAAAGGTTATGTGGGACGGGTGTATTGTGCGCTTGGGAGATATTGTACATATAGGCAAACACACACGCACGCGCACACACACACACACACGCATATATCCCACACGTCTGTATGCGCGCGGGGGAACATGCATATCGACCGCTTGGGATGTCTGCAGCATATATGTATGTATGTATGTATGTATGTATGTATGTATGTATGTATGTATGTATGTATGTATGTATGTATGTATGTATGTATGTATGTATAACGTCTGTGTCCCTGTATCTATGGTTGATTCCTAAGAAGGATGGAAACCATAAGAAGCCTCAGTCGTCAGTTTAAAGCATTTCCCCGCGGGGCTTTGAAAGAAGTATTTCAGTCCCAAACAACTGGCAGTTTGGGGTATAAGTAGTTATTTCTTTTCTGGTATGCTCTGCGGCAGAACCTGGCACAGCGGAACTGAGCGGAAGGTTACATCTTCTGGCGAAACGAAAAAGGTGATTCGGTCCTCAGATCAAGTCCAGTGTTGTGAATTAAAGTTAGGGCTAAATGCGGGGTGCCTGTGGCATTTGAAATCCAGTATCTCCTCCGAAGGGTTCCTGCACTCTCTTCCCCCCCTCCCCCCCGTTAGGAGTTTTTGCTTTATTCTGTGGGTGGGGTGTTTTTTGTTTTTTGAGGAGGGGAGCCTGTAACCTCAACAGTAAAAGGAAATAAAAAGACAATCTCAACAATCTTTATATTTTTTAAAAAAATGCTTTAGGGGAGAAAATGCAGAGTGGGAGAGGAACCGCCGTGCTGATTAAAGTCATGTGTGAATATTCAGCACGGAAAAAATAGGTTTCTTATTTGCTTTACATCGCCTCTCTGTTCTTTGCTCTTTTTGTAGAACCCACCGAAGGCTAAAAGTTGAAACAACAACAAAAAAAAAATAGCAGTCAGCCATGTATTTTTTTTTTACCTAAGATCTTAAAATTACAATTTGTTACATATATGAAGAGAAAAAGTTTCAAGGGGGTGTTATTAGCCACCTTATCCCAAAAGTTATTTTAAAATCAGATGAAGATTTTTCTATAGTAAAAGAGTTGAACTCTATGGTTGTCTTAGTGAGAAACAGCCCTATAGGCCATAAATGAATGAATCTATATATCTATAAATGTGTGTGTTTAATCTCTCTCTTCTGTACGTACACATATGTAATGTATATGTATAAATGTGTATGTTTATCTTTGTGAATATATGCACAAAGTGGATGCTTTACCTAATGTTGTTTAAAATCTAAAGTTTGATGTTGTGATGAACTTCCCCTCTCTTAGAAGGAAAGAAAAATCTTAATGCCAGGGTTTCTCAATGTTTATATTGTATACTACGTTGCATTTTGGAAGCTACAGTTATTTATTTTATATTAATTTTTAAATGAGAACTAAGTTTTATAACAATTAAATTATATTTATATTAAAAGAATAAAGTCTATATAAAATATTTAAATAGAGGCTGTGGAGTAACTATAATAAGATATGTAGATAAAGGGGATATATTTCAATGGATAATGTACAACAAAGGATAAGCAGACACTTCTAATTTTATCTCCCTCGTATTCTTCCCTATGTCAAAATTTTATTTCAACAACATCCATATTTTTACAACAATGCTTTGTAACCAATCCGTATAATTTAATATAATAACAATATGAAACAGGATGAAACAGGTTGGTTTGGTTATGCTTATAATTTTATCATTTAAGCAAGTATTAAGTTATTTAATGTGGTGCCCATCCGCATAAGGAAGCTAATACACTTTCTTTACCCTGAACAAAAATATTTGGGATTTATTTTCAAGGAAGTGTATTTAGTCATGCAGACATTTAACATAATCCACTCATGTACAATATAGGGATTCACAGAGAGTGTTTTGGGACATTTATTTCCTAATTCTGAAATACTAGTTTTCAGCATTCTCCCCACCCACCCACCCACATCTAATCCCCAATTCTACTCCTAGGTAAGCCCCACTGATTTAAATATGCTCAGCAGGTGTGCACAGATTTCTTACTTAACATCTATGGGCCGTTCAAAATATCTACTAAATTTTACAGATAAAATATTTGAATCTGCCCCCCAGAGAGAGAGAACAAAATTTTTGAGTTATTGAGATCTGTTTTCTTCTTCTTCTTTCATAGAGTCTACCAATTAATACAGACATTTCATTACCTTATTCCTTTTGCTTTCAAATACAGGCTAGATTCCTCTATATTTAGGCTCCTGCTTCTGTGCCTCTCTACAGAGAGGACCAAGTCTACCACATCCACCCAAAAGCACTTAGGATTAAGAGAAAGATTTGATAGGCGGCCCTCCACTATGGAATTCAAGAGGTTTTGAGACTTTGGGGACCATTACAAATAAATAATAACTTATCAAGATAACAAGTATAGGACATATATACTCTTGAATGTCATTGTGGGAAGCCATGTATGTTTATATATTTCATTAAAAAGTATGATTCTTAGCTCAAAGTGTGTAATTCACACAGACACATATTACATGCGTAGGTATTTTTGTATATGTCTATATATATTTATCATTTATCATTTATAAATTTATAAATTATATTTATCATTTATCAGCAAAAAATCCTACACTATATATATATATGTATATATAGATGTGTATTTGCATGCTCCACCACCAACCTGGATAATATATAGGGTTGGGGTTTTTTTGTGTTTGTGAGTATACCAATCAGGAATATATATATATATATATTAATATTTGTGAAAAGCTCACAAGTTTCGCAGCAAAGGGTTTTCCCACCTTATAACACAGGCATGTGTGTGTATGTGTGTGTATATGTATGTATGTATGTATGTGTGTGTGTATATACACATACATACATACATACATACAAACATACATACATACATACATACATATACACACACATACACACACATGCCTGTGTTATAAGGGGGAAAAACCCTTTGCTGCGAAACTTGTGAGCTTTTCACTAATATTAAAAGAAGACGCAAGGCTTAACTTTCAAACAAGATAGGAAAAAACAAAATTACAAAAACTGGCCTCCTTTAATTGACGTCTGAAATCTGAAAGGTATTTTTTAATTAAAAGTGGGATGAGACAAAACAGAGACCAAGAAACGTCCTATTCTTGCAAACCCCACGTCGGCACGCCCGCTCCCGTACACCCCCCCCCCGATACCCAAGAGAGAAGTCTTGTTCATTTGCACTAGCGGTAAATAACGTGTGTGCGGGATGTAAACAAGACGGCGCAGCGCCTTCCTTCCGTCTCGCGGGGCTGCCGAACATAAAAAAGGGAAGGCGACGGGGCCGGCACACCGCCTCAGCCCGAGCGAGGTCGCTGTTGCTTATGCCGCCTCACTGGAATGCAGGCGCCCGGACCCATTCCAATAATGATCGTAACCGAGGCCTTGCCAGCCCTGGAGAAATCTCTGCGTTTTCACCTCTCGGGGTCTTCTGTCTTCCTTCCTTCCACCTTGCCGAGACCGCTGTGCGCGCGCGCGTGGGTGAGACGCCCTAAATGCCACATTCCCCTACCCGCCTCCAAAAAAACCCCAACACACACACCCTGTGAACTGAATTGGGGAGGGGGGCGAGACAAACAGAAACTGCCACGCAAAAGGAGGGGGATGAGGATGGAAGAGCCGCCGTGGAAATCAGGGAGAGCCAGAGAGGCATCAAAAGGGCGCGCGCGTTCCCGCGAGCACCTCTTAACGAAACGTAGCTTAACACTGAAAATTGCTGTCAAATTTTCTTTCTTTCCTTCCCGTAAATAACAGACACTTGAAATCGGTATTGCTGTGGAAAAAGAAAGGCGGTGATATTTTGTCCCATTCGCAGCAGAGCCTGCAGCCAGGGCCACAATTACACTGCAAGGGCAAGCAGTCCGAATGGATCCCTCGAAGAGGAAAAAGCATAATAATTATTTAATGCCCCTGACCTTGAAAAGGAATCTCGGAGTTGTGGAAAGGATCCCCTTTCAAATAGAAATAAAAATCCGAAGCCAACGGATGCTGCTTAGCCCTGAAGGTCTCTTCCATGCGGTTTGGCATTGTTTTTTTTTTTAAATGCCCTCTCCTCCACCTTGGTTTATTGGAAGCAGCATTTCGGCGCGCAGAGAGAAACAATGGCGTTGGGACTTGACGCCTCCAGGAGACAGCATGGGTGGGGTGTCTCTCCCCCCCTCAATTCCTTCGGTAGTTAAAGGCAATGCTTTTATCCTCCTTAAGCGTCTGTTTGGGATTACACCCCATTTGATGATTATAAACTGAGGTGATGAAGACAGTTTCGTGCTGCAGAGAGAGAAATGTTCAGCCTCAACAACGAGAAACTACCTAAATCACCAACCAGTTTTCAGCTTTCTAATTAACAGGGTTCCCCGTGGCCGCTTTCCTTTAAGCAAGAGAGCCCCGGTAGGTGGGGGGGGGGGAATTAAAAAGAAAGAAAGAAGGGGGAAACCCCAGCCCAATATATAAATAAATACAAGCCAGTAACGAAAGCCGAGCCTTCCTTATGTTCTCCTCCCCTTCTCCCACCAACAGCCCGCCATCTCCACTTACTAAAACTTCTTTGTTATAAATACTAGGGAATCTGACTGGCCATTTTTAATCGTTTCAGTAGAATGTTTAGAATATAAAGAGTGTGCAATGAAAAGAAGTGAACGGGGAGGGTGGGGAGATAGGCCATCAGTGATTAAAATGTTTTCCATAAATAGTAATGTTTTTTTTTAAAAAGATCTAAAGTCTCTTAGGAGAAAGAGGAGGAGGAGGAGGAGGAGGTGAGAAGGAGAAGAGGAGAAAGAGGAGGAGGAGGAAGAGGAAGGTGAGAAGGAGGAGGAGGAAATTATTGGCTGTAGTTTACTATTCAAATTGCCATCAACCTCACCCCACCCTCCTTCTTTACTTCTCTTTCTCCTCCACATTCATGGATTCCATTGTTTCAATCTTAGACTTGATAGATATGGATTTATATAGAATCTTAAGATGACATTTCTGCCTAGTCACATACTGCAGCCAGGTGAATCTTGGCAGAAAACCTGCAACACAGGCGAGTGAAGTTTAAGATCCAAATTCTTATTGCTCACCTTTTCACGTTGTTTTCCTTTAGTCCTTTTGATTCTGCTTTGGAATTCCTGCTCAGAGACTCTACTAGACTAATTCAGAGTCATACTCATGAAATAGTGACAACAACAATGACAATTCTCTACATTCAAAGATAAGATTCTAGGTTTGGTTCCTCTGTACGTCTCCTCCTCGCTCAACTGAAGCTACATCTTCCTCTAAGATGGCTACAATCCAGATATGCTAGCGTGCCATAAAACTGAACAAAAGCTGACAAATCCTACTACATCATTCCTATATGGCTCAGGCACATTAAGACTGTCTGCATTCAAGTTGATGTCTAAAGTATTTATAGGCGGCTTAGCCAACTATTCTTTAATGTAAAAGTTCACAAAAATTTAAAAGTAGAGTTCTGAGAATAAGCAGACACCAAAACAAATGATTATTATGGTATTATTATTATTATTATTATTATTATTATTATTATTATTATTATTATTATTATTATTATTATTATTATTATTATTATTATTATTATTATTATTATTATTATTATTATTATTATTATTATTATTATTATTATTATTATTATTTGATGGTGGTTGCTGTTGTTTTATGGAAACTCATTCCACATCTTTTCATTCTTCCAATAAAATATGAACAACATGTCTCGAGTTTGGTTCATCTTTGTGCATAGCTGCATTAGGATATTAATTTATTGAAGACTTAAGGTAAGAGCAAGAAGTAGAGCTAGCATCTAAATAAGGAAAAGAATACTTTGCTTCCAACTGTATTGGTATTTTAATAATATTAATTATTTTAATAATAATAGACATTTATACATATCTATTCCATAGGGTTTTTTTTTCTTCTCTTTGTACTACACGCTTGATTTTTTTTCAATGCATGTAACTTCACAGTATCAAGGAAATAAGGGTTTTCTTCTTTGCTATCTCATACAGCCAGGAAATACTTCAGAGTGTGTGCATGTGTGTGTATATGCACATACATACATACATACATACACACACACACGCATACATACACACACACACATTTTTAGGTACAGAATAGGCAAAATCGGGATCTTCCGTCCCTTCTCCATTCAATAAATGTTCTTTCGCATCTTTCTTTGTCTGTGCTTGTCAAACATAAGGAACAAATGGTTAAGAACCATTTATCTAAAACAAATATTACCTACAAATAGGAAATGTAATAATTTAACCATTAAGGAACATAAAACTGTTCTTATCTTTCAAGAAAGGACAGGAGCAGTTTTTCTCTCTCTTCCCCCCCTCTCTTTCTCTCTCCCTCTTTTCCAAGAAAACTTTTAAAGCTGAAATATTAAACATTTGGAAAAATAAACGAGTAAACAAATGAACAGTTTTGGCTTCTTAAACAATATGAACTTTTTGTTTCTTTCCACAATAGCTGCTTAACATTGGCTAAACAAGAAAATAGTAATAATAATAATATCAAACCCGATCCATGTTTGGGGTGGTGTGGTCAAATGTTTAAATGATTGAAAACTACACTCAACCCCAGTTTGCAACATGTGGCATAGCTTAGCGGAGAGGTTCGGAATGCACCTTTCCTTTGGCTAGGTTTCTTTTCTGGTTGCTTTTTGTTGGTTTTTTCTTCTTTTTTTAAAGGGTAGGTTAGGAAAAGAGATTGGCACGTAGTGTTTGGGACACCCTATTTCCTCAAGGGCCAGGGTCTCCAGAAGTGAGAACAGAAGAAGGGAAGTTCATAAGGAATGCTGGGCTTGCCTTGCTATGGCTTTATCCCAACGAAATCAATCACAAATAAGCTTATGGAGAGGCTGAGAGTGGGATTGAAAGGTTCAGATCCACACAGGTGCCAACAACATTAAAGCCTGACCAGATGGGGTGGGGTGGGGTGGGGTGGGGTGCAGGATTGTATGGGCTGCTTAGACGATTCAAAGGTGTCCATAGGTCCATCAGGAGAAACTGAAGTTGGCTGTGAGCTCCCGAATCCGATTCTCTCTGTTCATTTTCTTCAGCTTCATCCTGCGGTTCTGAAACCAGATTTTAACTTGTCTATCCGTGAGGTGGACGCTACGGCTGATTTCTAGGCGACGCTCGCGAGTCAGGTACATATTGAACAAAAACTCTTTCTCCAGCTCCAGCGTTTGGTGCTTGGTGTAAGGGCACCGCTTCTTTCTACCGCTTTTTGCAGTAAGCCAGGTGGCTGCATTCTCTCCTTTCTGGCCGCCTAGTTTAAAAAACAAAGTCAGCCAAGGGACATTTACCAAGGACACCAGGAAGGCGCTGGGGAGAATACTTGAGGGCTAGGTCTTTACTGACCTTAAGTTTGTGGCCCCAGCCCTCTCTTTAAAGCCACTTTCGAAGGTCTTCCCTCCCTACCCACACCCAGAGACAACCAGGACCCTCCCGCTTGGTTTGCTTGCCTCTCAAGATCGCCTGAGCAAAGGCGGCCAGATTTTGGCATTTAAGCCAGCAAGGTATGCAAGTGCCTTGTCTTTGCCTCAAACATTTCTCTTTTCAAAATAATAATATTTTTTTTAAAAAACCACCACCCCCTCTTCCTAAGTGAAAAGACAGATGGTGTGAAAATATAGCCCCATGAGTACAGTGCTAAATTTAAAATTGCTCCACACTTTCCCCCCCTTCTGACATCTCCCCCCCCCAGGACAAATCTGCAACTCAGCTAAGGGTTTAGCTAAACCAGCTAAATAAATAAATAAATAAATAAAATCCCATAGCTGCATATTTGGGAATTGAAGCCGTTTAATTCAATAGGACAGGCAAATCTGCATAGGATGACAAGATCAATTCCTCTTCCACAGATTAATTATATTTACATGGGTTGCCAGGAGATGATTAGCCACCTGCACATTGAAAAAGAGGGATAGATGGTTCCTTAATATCTGCAGAGTTACATTTTTTTTTAAAGGGAGGGTGAATGTCTTTCCCTTCTGGACTGAGGCTCAGTACAGAAACATATTCTTGCATGTATTTGGATATGAGTAACATGGGCATACTTATCGTCATCGCTTTTCAGAATTATGAGCAATCAGTATTAAAATGTCCTACTTTGTAAAAGTTTGGAAATATTCCTACTACTAGTAGTACTACGTGGCTATTGTTATCACTTAGAGTTCCATTGCAGCAGGAATGCCTGCTGCACAAACTTTCTTCTTTGCAATAAAAGGCATTGGAAGAATGATCCCAGGGCGCTCTTAAGGCCGTTTCCCATTCATTGAAATGGCCCTTTGGATTTTTTACCCTGGAAGGCTGCTTAAAAGCCTGCAGGGACACTGGAGCAGCGCAGTCTGCAGCCTAAACGGACCCCGCTGCCTGAGAGAATTTCAGCCCAACTAAATGCTCTGAGGAGGGGGTCTATAAAGGCATCCAAGATCGTAAACTAGAACTTAGGTTCTGGAGGGTTTTATTTATGGACGCTGACTTTTTTGCTTACTTTGGCCCTTTAATGAACGTCTCTGTTATCTGTTCAGGCATTTCTGCACCACGGTGGGCCACGAAGGACAAGGCTTGGGTGTGGTTTTTTTCTTCTCTTTCCTTTTGGCCCCCACCCCCTCCGAATGCTCTATTGTCCACCGCCAGTGCATTAAGGGTTGCAAAATAAAAATATAATATAATAAAAAGAGATATGCACGTGTGTTTGTCCTTTTTGCCTCTCCCTGTATAAGCTTTTTCCTGAATGTATGGCTATCTGCCGGCCTGTCTGGCTGTCTGGTATCTACAGTATCTCTGCATCGTTGCACAAAATCTGTGTGGCGGTTTGAGTAGGCTTGTCTAAGCTGCCCTTCCTGGGGTTGCTGGGCTGACCTGGCAAAATCTCTTTCGAACGGGGAAGGGTTTGAAGTCCTTCCCCGCCTTCGGTGGATGAGGAATCCTTACCTAGGGTTTCTTTCTCGGAGAGAGGCTTACTGCTCTCCGAGGGGGCCGGAGACAGCTCTTCTGCGGCAGAAGAAGCAGCCTGCCCTTCTTCCTCTCCTCTCTGCGAATCCCCGGCCACAGTGCTGGGTGGGGAAGAATCCTCGCTGTCTTTCTTGCCTTGCTCGGGCAAAGAGGCGGCCAGAGGGAACGGCGGTGAAGACTCGAAGCTCACTTGGGGCTGCGGGCCAAAATGGGAAGCAGCCACCATTTGCCCTGGGTGCAGCAGCGGCGGCGGCGGCGGCGGCGGCTCCTGCTGTTGGTGGTGTTGGTGTTGGTGGGAGCTGCTATAGCAGCTGCCGCTCTTGATGGTGCCATAGGCTTGAGACAAGCGGAAGTAGCCCGGGACAGGCACCCCCGCCGCCACGCTATTCACGGCGCAGATCTCTGCGCTTAGCCTCGGGAAAGGAGACAGGTCGGTGGCCGGCGCCTCTTTGCGGGCCTTGTCCGAGTCGTAGAGGCAGTAGGAGCTCTCCTCTTTAATGCTGGGAGCGAAGGAGCAGGAGGTCGCCTGTGGGCTTGTGGGCTCTTCAAGGCTGCAGGATCTCGGGGGATCTAGCCAGACCTCCATCCCTGACATGTAAGTGTGCGGAGTGGGAACCATGCTTGGCGGCGGCGGCGGAGGGGGCAGATCGTCGCTGCATTTGCTCAGGACCGGGAATAGCCCGTAGCTTTGCAACCCATACGGCAAATCGGACGCCTGTGGCAGGTAGACACCACCGTTGTTCGGGTAGTAGCTGCTGCTGCCGCCTCTTCCTCCTCCTACTACTGCAACTCCGCCGCCGCCTCCCCCTCCTTCCCCTCTGCCTGAGGCTGAGCTGATCAAAGAGTCCACCAAAAAGGCGTTTGCAGCTGGGGTCTCCGAACATGCCATTTCCTTGGAATAATTTGGCGAAGAGAGCAGAGAGCCCTTCCTGGCTGACATTTCTTGTGCAAAACATGCTGAATATGATTAGAGATACCCCCACGCCACGGCGACTGCGTGCAGCCAATGGAAACCCAGCCTTCGTTCACAACCCCTCCCAGTTTGGTTTCGTAGGCGGCGAGCTGCTCTCCTGCCCACGTCTGAATGGCGCGTGTGCGTGCGTGCGTGCGTGCGTGTACTTGTAGTTGTGCACGGAGGGTGCGTGGGTGGATATGTATGTCTATAGATTTGAAAATATAATGTACCGAAGGTGATGTGTGTGTGTGTGTGTGCACTCTCATATATGCATGCATGTGTGAATGTATGCACACAAGCATGTCTAGGGGTATTCCACGCGCAGTAGGCCACGTCTTCACGTGGCTGCCTTTGCTAGTTCTCAGAGGGGGTACCGCATGCATGAGGTTATATAACGAAGGGCGAAGTGGCGGGAGGAGGAAAACAATGGAAAACACTGCCGGGTTTTAATGAGACTCATAATTTAGCACGTTCTGGTCTATTAGCATATGCATTAATATAAAACAGCAAAGGCGGGAGCGAATTATTAGGTCCTGTACATCAACAAGCCACCTGTAAGCGAACTGTTCAGCCTCTTCTCATCCCACTCTTTGCACAACTCGTGGCTGCCTTGACATTTCTGAAGCTCAGACAGGCTCATCAACTTTGGCGAGCCTCGGGTACCTCTCGTGGCTCGCCTAGGCGCTTATCTAGGTCGGTGCTGGTCATCTCAGCTCGGCCACTGCAAGTTGGAAGCCCGATCCGAGCTTCTTATTAGCAGTCAAGGCTTACTGATATTGAGAAGACAGCCCCCCTCCCCTTCTTAAGATACCAGCCGCAGCAATGCGGAGAATTCTCTCACCTGTGTCTTACCCTCTTTCCTTCTGAGTCTAGCATACTACATTAAGAAGTAAGAGGTATTATTACTTCTCAATACCTCTGCCTAGGAGAGGCGGTTCACACCCCACTTAGCAAAAAACATCACAGTACAAGCACCCAGTATAGAATTACCATACCAGCAGCAAGATAAAGAGTTTAGGGTATTTTTTTAAGGCGATTCGATCCGTAATTGTCCATTAAACCAGAAGTCCAAGTCACAAGCTTAAACTAAAACCTTTTCCTGCAAATGAAAAGAAGCAAAATCTGGTAAAGCACCTCCACGCTCCTATTTTCTAGGAATTTCCAGTTCAGATTAAGGATTTTTTTCAAGGGCACGAGCCCTGAATTATAGAAACAATGTACAATTCTTTCTAAATATCTACATTGACAAATGTATCTTTTCTTTTATGTACACTGAGAGCATATGCACCAAAGACAAATTCCTTGTATGTCCAATCACACTTGGCCAATAAAGAATTCTATCTATCTATCTATTTAGATAAGAGAGGCTCTTCTTCTTCTTTTTTAACGTAAGACCTCTTTTCATGCAGAAATGGCCAAGGCAAAACTGCTATATAATTATGTACAGTCAATCTATAACTGTGACGGAAGGAGTCGACAGCCAGCAGACAAGAGAGGGAGACCAGCAGACAAGGGCGATGAATTTTACAATGAAGCAGCACCGTGAAGACTCCATGCCCCCTCGTTTGCTTGGCTTCTTGTGGTTTTGCAAGCCATGCGAACAAGGTCTGGAGCAAGATCAACTCTCAAGCGCTCTTGGCACCTTTTGGGAGGCTTCCTTTTAAACGTTCTTCTCCTTGTTTAACATAAAAAGGTTGCCAGTTTGTGTTTCAGTTCGTCCTGCTCCAAGCCATCCCAGCTGGTAGCACTAACTGATCGCCTGTCTCAGTTCCCAAGCGAGTAAGAAATATTATTTTGAACAATTCAATACTGTGCAGTCAATCTTTAGCTCGGTTCCGTTTTTGCATCCGCCAGTCTTCGCCCATAACGCCCTCCAAAATGCTAGGAATGCCAAGGAAATGGAGGAGGCCAGGCGAGGGGTTTCCTTCTGCCCAAGCCTTTGCCCGGAGGCTTCCTTACCCTTGCCCTCTCCTCTTGCAGCACTTACCCTTGGCTTTCACAGGAGACACAAAACTCCCCGAATGAGTCGCCCTTCCCAACCAGGGAGAGCAAGAGTGGCGATCTGCTCTCGGGGCTTCCTATCGGGCTTGTTTGGCCCACGGGAAGGAAACCGCCTTCCCCTCCTAAGAGCTTCCCCGCAGGCAGGTCGCTTTGAAGTGGGAAGAAGAAGGCGGGCTAGCCCAGGAGAGTTTCCCGAAGGCGAGTAGAAATGGATGCCCCTCCTCAGGTTCCTGGTCTGTGCAGGGGAAGCCCGGAAGGGGGTTGTTGCAACTTTGCAGGACCATAAAATCTTTATGGAAAGGCACAAAATCACCTTCCCCCAACCCTCACCGAGGAGGCCAGTTTTCTCCACTAACTTCTTTCTCTCCCACCGTTACCATCCAAGAACTGCACCCAGGGCTTCAGCCCCAGATGGCTTCCGGCAGAACTGGACCAAGGAAGAAGCTATGCAGGAAGAGAAACTCAGCAAAAAGGAGAAATACTTCTCTCTTTCTCTTTTCAATTCATTCCTACACCTTGAGGGAAGATTGTTTATATTTCTCCGGCCTCTCCTACACATTTACAGGCTGTTAATGTTAAAGGAGCATTATCAGATATTTAGAGCAGTAACATTTCTTCCAAAATTAATAGTACAGAGACAACTGTTTTGTTGGTTAGTAGTACTGGTGAGCGAAGCCTTGGACAGAAATAACGAAACAGATACTGCAATGCGACTCAACTGCAATCCAGTTTTTCTCCTTCCCAAGACCTGGTTCCACTCAGAGGAGTCATAAGAAGAAATAGAAAAATAATCTGCTTTGATCTGAATAGCCTGTTTCTCCTCTCTTTGTCAAAGCCAACAGAAATGAGATGCAAAGGTCCAAATCCATCCCAAAAATGGTTTTCAAGTTTAACATTTAGGCTCATCTCATGATTATGTCTTTCATTAACTGCACACACAGTTGCAAAGAGGGAATTGCTGGGTTGAAGACAACAGCATCAGCATCTGTCCTATCATTTCCAAACTAAAGAAAATGAGCAAGGTTCTAGAGACTTTGGAGTTTTCTGGATTATTAACCTAAGGCATAATTTATCACAGAGTGATGGTGATGTTCAGCAGGCAGAAAGAAAGAAAGAAAGAAAGAAAGAAAGAAAGAAAGAAAGAAAGAAAGAAAGAAAGAAAGAAAGAAAGAAAGAAAGAAAGAAAGAAAGAGAAAAAGAAAAACAGCAGGGGATGAGACTTAGGGTCCAGATATTTTAGGAGAATACATATCCCCAAAGAAAGATAGTAATTCTGGCTGGCTTGCTCCACTACAATCTGGATCTCGGCTTATCAAGAACACCCCATTTCCCTAGATTGGGGAGGATCAATCAGATCTTTGGCCCAATTCAACAAGGCTATATGTCTGCCTTTAAGCTTCAACCACACCAGGCTCAAGAAAAAGCAGCAAGAAGAGAAACGGGTAAGGATGGAACCCCCTTTCTTTTTACCACTACTGCGATATTTCAAAGCTTATTCCGGAATTGCATTTTATGAGTTGTGGGCTCCTTTAATCCCAAGTACAGGGCAACAGCAACCAGACATTCAAGTTGCTTTTATTATGGCGTGTTTTGGGAGCCAAATGCATGTCTTTGATGGTCAAGGCACTTCGGGTCCGATCGGAAGCCCAGGGAGGTCAACGATAAAAGGGGATAAGGGGCACATTGACTTAGGCTTTGGATCGGGTGAGAAGTGCCTGAATTCCTCTGTGAGACTTTTTTTTTTGAAGCCTCTAACAAGGCCAAGGCAAGGCAAAGAGCAAATTGCCTCGTCAAACCCAATGGAGTAAAACTAATAATGTGCAGTTGATTCTTAACTATAAAAGATAATGGTCAATTCTGGAGCAACTAAACTACTTTGGCGTGCATTGTGTTTAGTGGCCACATTTTAAACTCTTTAACAATGAGTCTTGAACATTAACCAGGGCGTGATTGCATTTCTTGGGACCATTTTGTAACACATTCTATTTTCATCCTGCCAAGATGTTTGTCTAGGAGATTACGGTAGTTTGTGTGTAAACAACTGAAAACAACCAGACAGTTCCACAACTGAGTGGAGCTAAAGGATTTGGGCCAGTAAAACTACAAGCTCACATTTCAACCACCTTGCTGGAGTTATCAACGAATTGAAAGGGATCTGGAATCTGTACAGGCCAAGCGGATGGATGGAAGCCACCCATACTGACTTCAGGCACTCAACCTTTCAAGAAATCAAGAGGAAAATAATGATCATGCTAATGGAATTGTTAGGCATTTTTCTGAAATTAGCCAAAAAAACAAACAAATGCCCAATAGAAAAGCAAACAAAAAGTTAAACGCCAAACCTAGGTGGATTTTTCATTTCCTTCCTTTTCCATTTTTCAGAAGAAGGAGGTGCTACCCACTTATTGTTTCCAAGAGTATTGAAAAAAAATCATGGAAAGCAGCATTATATGCTAATTAAATTGGGCTTTATATTTATGGATGGGCAAATTGAGATTTCAGGACTCAGTTTAGAGGAAGTGAGTTAGAGAAGAAAGAAGAAAAAGTCTGGAATCTGAAGCCGTCTGCTTCCAAATTTATGGTCTCTGCCTATATTTCATAAATCATAAATAGAATTAATATGAGCAGTGCATCTTCTTTACTGTTGAAAGTATCAAGTTGTCAAAAAGATAACCGCTACAAAGCCAGTTTCCCCTCTGAATGAACTCTCAAAAAGGCTATTCTCCATTACGTGGCTGTTGTTGTTGTGTTGTTGAATGTATCTTTGGGCAAGAAAGGTGAAAATAACTAAAGTCATTTTCTTTTTCTTTTTGAAGATCCGTCACACAAGAATGAGTGACTAATTATTTTTTAGAAAAATTAAAAGCAGGAATGAAGGTCAGGCTTGGGAGATTAATTTCCTTTAAAATGTGGTTTGTATTTGCACTTCAAATGTAGATTATTATTATTATTATTATTATTATTTATCATCATCATCATCATCATCATCATCATCATCATCATCATCATCATCATCATCATCATCATCATCATCATTATTATTATTATTATTATTATTATTATTATTATTATTATTATTATTATTATTATTATTATTATTATTATTATTATTATTATTATTATTATTATGCTGGAATGCTTGTCTGTTTGAAATTCCACCTTCTGGTAATTATCTGGCTTCCATTGATATCAATGGGATTTATTTGTGGTAAAAATCCTCTCTTTCAATCAAAGCCAAGCCACACGTGTGGACTTGTAAATTGGTTAGTTGAGTTCAGTGGCGCGCCCTGCCACATTAAGGCAATGCCCTTTTTAAAGCATATATTTATCCAGGGAAAAATTAGGCTGAAATCAACACAATCTTTCCTAAACCCACACATTTTGGAGCAGGGACTCAAGGTCCATGGTCTTTTTACATCACAAGTGTGGTGTAAATTCAAAGGAAGGACTTTCTGAGATCTACACCAGAACCTCTGGATTCAGAAAATGATTCATGGCTGTAATTTTATACACGATAACAGGAGTTAGGTAGGAATACCTTATTTTGAATTCAGTGGTATTTCTGAACAAATAGCAAATAACTTCAGGTAATTATTTTCACAAATGCTATATTACTTGCAGCCTGCATGTAATTCATTTTTAATAAAAGTCATTAGCATTTCAACTCACAAATGACTTTGGGAAGGGTATTGATTTCTGTATTAGTGGGTCATTCCCTCAAAAAGATTTAATCTAGGCAATGCCAGGTGGATTATAACTAAAATGATGAGTCCATTTTGTAGGGGTTTTTTCACCCCACTCCACAAATGACATTTGAGGTAAAGAAGCATGACAATTTCTAAATAAAATTAGGATGCCTGTATTTCTAAGATGGTGTTCTTGTCAATAAACTTTTCAACACTTGATGCTGGTTTGTTTCACTGGAAATTTGGTGAGCTGATTGAATAAGGAAATGAAATATGAATTCAATATTGACAAGTGGATAGAGAGAAACCATGCTTTATGTGAATCTGTGCCCTATGTATTATACAGCAGATCCATTGAAGTCCAGAGGGTGAGACTCTGGATAAGCGTGTGTGTGTGTGTGTGTGTGTGTGTGTGTGTGTGTGTGTGTGTGTGTGTGTGTGTGTGTGTGTTTGTTCAACTCCTATGGCTGCCCATTTGAAACAAATAACTCAAGGCAGTGAACATTATATTTAATTTATAAAATCAAATAAAAATATGTATACAGAAGCTAAGAAAAATCATAACGATAAATGTTAACATAACCAAAAAATGGGGCTCTTAATATATTTGGGATCTTTTATTGATTTGAAATACTCTTAATTTAAGAATAACTAGTCTCTGGAATCAATGTCTTATAAATGCTTATTTGTTTGTTTGTTTATATTTCTTACAAAGTTGTCTCAGTTCATAGGGAGAAAAGAGGTTGTGCTATTTTGTTAACTCCCCAAAATAAAAAATAAAAACTGTATTTTTTTTTTTACTGAAGTCCTTAAATGATCTTTTTTTTTTTAAATGGCAATGCTTGGGACATTGTAGCAGTCCCCTTGATTTATATATTTGTTCAAATTAAATGGAAAAAGGATCTGCCAGCATATATGCACTTTATAATATTTTCTTTCTTGTTTGACAAGGCCAGATATTATTATGATGCTGTGAAATATAATAGAAGAGAACATCTTCATTCTGTGGACCATACAAAAAGAAGATAGCCTTTCAGTCATAAGAAATTAAAAATAAAAACCTCTATTAGAGCAAATATCCAAAGGTTACAGCAAATGTAGAAGTTTTTGGACTGGAAGAGAAAACTTTAAAAGAGCCATCTTACCCTTAAATTATTTTGGCACCATTTTTCAAATGAAGATGTCTTACTCAAAGGAAAGTAATTACTTTCCTTATGCAAAGAAATGTAATTTGCCAACTATATTAGAAATTAAGGAATTGGGTGGAAGTTTTTGCCTAGGAATTATCTCAATACTTCTCTTAATACTTGGTTTTTATGCAATATTGGTGGCAAAGGGTTGATTGCCATCCTATTCATCTTCTGAAGTTTCAACTCTACATTTCAGAAATTTGGTTTCAAAGATTGTGCTCAAGGACACAACATTCATAAGACCAGAACTAAAGAACGTAAAAATCAGAGGAAGACTTCTGACAGAAAATGGGGATCAGGAACACACTGAGTAGTCTCAGATCTTTCTGTCAGTTAATTCAAGTAGCTACATCACAAGATCAACCCAAGACTTTGCTTTCCTAAATCAAGAATGTTCACCCTAATTTAGGCTACATGTGACATTGTAGATGTATACATCTGATGTAGATGTATACATCAGTTCCCTGCACATACCTAGCTCTTCCTAAGTTCATTACCTGGAAGTTTCAGAAATCAAGAGATTTTTTTCTTCTTTTGGGGAATTTATCTTCCAAGGAAAGTAATGGATTTTCAAACTCTATTGAACTAAATGGGAAGCAGAGCATAAGTCTTAACTCATATCCTGTAAGCTCAGGGAACCTTGTGTTTTTTAAATATCCCAATAGCTTCTTGATTTTCTAAAGAAAGAATAAAATTAACATCACTGAGCTCTTAGTGTGTTTAGCATGATTAAGATATGAGGCCATTAACTTTTTACCTCCTTGATTATGACCATACCCACTACAAATCAATAAATATAGATCAATATAGCTGTTTTAAATTCAACCTTTACTCAAAATCTGATTCAATATGAAATGGGAAGGAGAGTTAAGTGAAAAGGACACTTTCTTGACTTCCGGTTACATCAATTAGCAGCTTTCCCTAGTGGGGTGGGTGGGTGGAATAACTTTGCCCCTCTAAGAAAAAGGTGCACAACAAGTATTGATGTTAATCAACACAGGAGCCCTGTCAAGTTAAAATAAGTAAACTACAAACAAAATCCACCAATGCCACCAGTTGGAACTGCCATTTTCAGGGCTGTTGATCTAGTTAGCTGGTAGACGGCAACTCTTTTCCTAACAAGGCTCAAGATTCATTATATCCATGGATTCATTTTTTAAAAATAAATTTGCTTTATCTTATACCTTTTTATTTCTTCATGCACTAGAACCACAAAACCTTTGCAATATTTTCTGTAGTTGTTGCTTTCAAAGATTCAACACTAAACTTCAAAAGATTCCAAATCACAATTACAACCACAGATATAATCATTGTCGGTTTCCAAAAAGTTAGAACATCTTTAAGATTTATTTCCCGCAGAAAACCTTTAGGTGTTAACTAAATTGCCTTAAAAGACACACAAATGTACCTTGACAATTATTTCATTCTTTCTTAATTTCCCAATTTAAGCCCCAAAGAAATACTCACCCTTTGACATATTCTAAACTTGAAGTAGCAACTTTCTGAAGTAACTTCTGGCCAACTTTTTAGTTTATGCTGAAGAAGCGAGCCATCAGATTCCATCTTTCTTTGTAAATATGATCATGGAAAAGTGAAATAATATAATGTACAGCTCCCTGGATGTTTGGAGAACAAAGGCCGGAATATTCCTCCCCCTCCCCTCCCTGTGCGGCTTTGACATTGATCTGAAGAACGCCCTCTTGTGGCTGTCAGCAGAACAAATTAGCCAGCCAGTTTCAAAACAGTCTTATTCAGAACATCAAAGCAATGCAGACAAGATCACCTTCCATATTTTAGATATTTGTAAAACCTTTGCCTAGCTTATAAACCCTTCCTCTCTCATTATCTAAATGGAAACATCATGGGATTTTTTAAAATGACTGCTTGCCCTACAAATACATACAGGATTTATTTCTCCTTCTCCATCTTCTTCTGCTTCTGCTTCCCCTTCTCCATATCTTTATCCTTCTCTTTCTTCTCCTTCCTCCTTCCCTCTTCTTCCTCTTCTTCTTCCTTTCCTTTATGCCCTTCCACAAATAGGCAAACTCCATGACTCCTAGCCCTTGAATAACCAGTTAATTTTTAACTGGCAAAGGAAGTCGCTGGCGGGATGTTTATGGCCACCCCACTATTCTCTGCTTGTCTGTCTGCCTCTCTCCATCTATCTTTCCATCTCTGCCTTTTAAGAGTTGCATTCCTTTGTAGCATGTTAGCAAAATAAACAAGCAAGTAAGTTCTCTCCACTCCCTCTCCCCATCTTAATGCATTTCCTTTGACCAGACACTGTCTGGCTGGGTGGGGGTCACCAGCAAAAGTCCAGAGCCCTTCACCTCAAGTTTATGGGTGATGTCCAAAGCAATACAGAAGTTCAAAGCCAATAAACCTAGAGGGGTAAAATATGTACTTTTCTAATTATGAATGGCAAGAAGAAAGGGGGAAATAAGGTTGAGTTCCTTTTTTGCCCAAAGGCACTGGGTGGGGTTTCAAAGAGGCAAGCTCATATATTGTATAACTAGCCTGTGCTTTATGATGCTTTTGGGTAGCTCACAAGAGGGATATCCCTTAGAGAAAAATTCTTTTCCATGCATCTCATACAGTATTGGCATATAAGCCCATCTTAGTACCCTTTCAGTTTTGAATTCTGTCTGAGGCCCCTTTCAACTTCCAATTCTGGACTCAGGTGTATGGTGCTTGGAACAAGCAAGAACAAAGGACTATGCACAACACACACACACACACACACACACACACACACACACACACACACACACACACACACATACACACACAATTGAGGTCTTGCAATGTGTTTTACATCTATGAACAAAAGCACCAAGTCTATAGCCTGCAGTTATTTCAAGGCTGATTCCCCCTACCCCCGCCCCTTTCTCTGCAATCCATTCAAACCTGGCCTGGTACCAGCGGCAGTCTGCCCACGCATTCATAAATACCAGACTTGATCTCCTGGCTTCTCAGAACTCAGTACAACCAATAGGTGAGTGGGTTTTCCACCAAAGCAATTAACTCAAAACTCATGTTTCAGATTTCCAGTCTGGGTCAAAGAAGATCCACGAGTGCATCATAAATTAAAAAAAACACTGTAAATTTCTCACATGTTTATTTCCAATGTGCAGGATTCCACTGTACTTATGCAAGAAAAAGCTTTCCCATATTCAAAGAAAACGGTATATACATACAAAATATAGGTTTCACCCCCCCCCCAAACAGTGATAGAATCTAAAAGTATTGCAATTCATTAACCACAAAAGAAATTTTATCCATTCTGGAAGCAGTGTAAAAACAGCCTTGATAGTATACAGGTTAAACAAGAAAAGAAATATCTGACACCTTCCAAGTGAAACAACCCACTTAAAATATTAGGAAAATGGCAACAAAACCATTTTAAATCATACAAGTCTTATAAAACACCATTATGGTATGAATCATACATTCAGATATGCTCAACAGTAAGTGACCTTTACAATAAAACACATATCCTTTGTAAACTGATATAGAACTTTAAATAGCTTTCTTTCTATTAAAACCATGTCTCTTTCCCCTTCACACCCTCTTTGATTCTTTCAGAGTATATATATATATATGTGTGTGTGTGTGTATGTGTGTATGTGTGTATATATATACATACACACATACACACACACATACATATATTTGTGTGTATGTGTGTGTACGTGTAGGTGTGTGCATATATACACATACACACACACTCCAAAAACTCTTATTTTTTTAATTTTGCTGCTTAACAGCAAAGTAGGACATATAAGGCTAACTATAAGATATGACAACAAATTCCCTCTATTTACATTGTTTGCTTTCTAGTGGGCCTTCTTATGAAACACTAGTGGTTTTCGTTCTTTGATTTCAGTGCATTACACATATCTAAATTACAAATAAACATATTTGATATTTGCCAAACTGTACTTTTCCAGATATATTTATTGAAGAAAGTTTCTGGAACAGAAGTAAAAAATTTCTCTCTGTCTCATTTTAAACTTTTTCCTTCTCATTTTAGAACTATTATTTTAGTCTTTTGCCTATTCTCCTCCCACACAGGTTTAAGAAAGTTTTTATTCACTTTCAGTATTTAAATATGGGCATAATGATTTGTCTCCGATATTGTTATTCATTAAAATTGTAATTCACCAGCCTACCCGTGTTGTCTTCTCAGTGATTGTTTCCTTACCATATATGGCAAATTATTACCTGAAGACCTTTTGAAAGGAAATTGACTCTGTCGAGGGGTAGGAGTGTAATTGTGGGGAGAAATAATAATTTGTCATTCAGGGAGACAAATAGATTGGTCAGGGATTGCCTAAGTAGAGATGGTAGGCGATTGGGACATTTCCTTTTGAAGTTGTCCTCCAGCATGTATGATGCCCTGAGGAGTCTTCCCATGCACCTTCCATGGGAGGTAACATAGTTTTCCCATGGACCTTCCAATTAAGGTAACATAGTTTTCAATCCACAACCACACTGTGAAGCCAGGAATTCGCTCCTGGCTTTTCACATGTGCTCACCCCAATTGGAAGAAGTTGTAGGGATACAATGGCTTTTGCAAAGGGCGGTGCAAGAGTTAAATGGATTCCACTTGATGTGTAAAGATGAAGAACAACAGTTGAAAAGAAAACAAAAAAAACCAACAATTGGTCAATGTTGGAGGTAGGGCAGAAAAACACCTTAGTTTTTCAGAGTCCTCGGAACCTCTGCAGGGTTACCTCCTCCTTACTGGTAACCCTGTGGCTTGACCTTATCAAGAGTGACATCTGAATTTAATCTCATATAGGAAAACACTACAAGAGTTAGGCTTAAAGTATTGGATTAGCTGAATAATACTGCAGTCGGTCCCTATTAATTTTTTTCTCTTTCATTCTTCTGTTTTGGAACCATATTTTTACTTGACGGTCGGTCAAGTTGAGCATTCGTGAGAGCTGAAGACGTTTCTCTTTGTTTATATAGACACTGAAGAAGAATTCCCTTTCTAATTCTCTAATCTGGTATTTGGTGTATGGACATCTCTTTTTACGGATGCGTTGTCCACCTGTGGAACAAAACATAAAGGCAGAAGCCATTAAGTCTGGAATCAGATGTGGCTAGAGGGAGGACTGTTGCTAATATTGAATCAAGAGCATCCATATGTTTCTCTTCTAAGAAACTCTTGGCTCATTATTACTAAGTCTCATAATAGCAATAATCTCTCCTACTCAGCAGCTGTGTATATTAATTTCACCTTATCTCGGGGAAAATAGCTTGCAGGTGCTGTCTTAATCCAAAAAGACCTTTCTTTGAAGCCCTGCTTCAAACAATAGTACTACAATCTCTGCTCTGAACATGTTTGCTCAAGACTGGAGCTTTTGTGGTCTTGAGAAGGGGCAATGTCTCTGCGTGCGCTGCCCAACTGGTCCTGGACAGTATTTTCTACCAAGACAGGTTTTACTTATGAAGGGCTCAACTGCTGCTTGCTACCCCAATGTAATGCTTTTACCACATTTCTACAATCGAAGTTTGCAATTAAAAAAAAAAGCTTCCTGGGCGGGCTCTAACTTTAGTCATTTCACTGAAATTGATGAGACTTCCAGAATTTATTAACTTCTGGATCTTCTGATTAAAATCTTAATGTTTATCTCTGCATTTACTTCACTTGTCAATACATTATGTCATCAGGATTTTTGCATTGTCCTTTTTCTTTAATAACGCCCTTTTCACTATCTCAGATAAGCACCTAGCTCACTGATTCCTACCAGGAGAACTTCCTATTTTATACTTTCAAAACCCCTGTCCTGTCAAAAATTCTCTTCCCATCTCAGCTGCACTGGGTACAAACCTCTTAAGCCACTCCAGTTTTCCTTAAAACAGAGCTTTGCATTTTCTTTTGTCACCTTAACTTTGAAGGGATTAAATATAAATATTTCCAGCCTTTCTCACTTAAATAAGGACTTGTCAAGTTTCCTTTCACTGCTCAGAGTTAGAAAGGTCTTTTCCACCCTCAGTGCTTGAAGAAAGTCTTCAAAGAGAGAAAAATGCACATTAAAAAAAAACCAAGCTGTGACAGCTTGAAGAGCAGAGAAACCAATTGTTGGGCACAAGGCAACATTTAACTCAAACAGAGCTTAGGAGAAACTGATTCTTTCAGACAAAAGAGCTAGTTTTAACTAAAGTTGTTGCTCTTATTATATAGCTGCTGTTGGAGGCCCTCCCTTCATCTGTTGGAGACTGTTCTCCCGCAATCCATAAAATCTGGGATGGCTTTGAATCCAAGTATCTCACTAAGCTTTTAAGGATAACACACATGACTTTTATAGTATGTGTGTAAGTGTTTGTGTGTATTAATCGCAGGATTACATGGCTATCAAAGGGCTCTGAAATCTCCTTTTGAACAAATTTTACAGGCGAAAAACGTGCATTATATTTGGGGGGTTTGAACAAGGAGCCCTCCCTCCTCTCTCTATTTAGTCCTTTGTTTAATGATTTAGGGAAAAATCACCACCTGAGGGGGGGATAGTTTGAGGTTGGGGTGTTTTTTTTTTAAAAGGCATCCATTGGCGGATGAGCGTTTCACGGCCAATTTCAGTCCTCGCCACGTGATCTCGCCTTTTACAACAAAGTTTTGTTGGGGGAAATCTAACGGCCCTTCATAAACCTTCTCTGCTTATAAAACAGCATATAAAAAATTTAATAGCGGCGGTGCACTAAGATTTCCAAGCCCCGTTCATAAAAAGCGCTAGGGCGCTGCCTTTATACGTACTGGAGCTGCTGGATTTCTCTTCGTTGTTGCCGGAAGACGAAGCGGGGCTGCTGCTGCTCTCGGCCCTTCTCCGCCTCTCCTTCTCCCCCGCCGCCTCCCGGTCGCAGGCCGCCTCCGAACTCGACACCGCAGCTGCAGCAACTCCCGAGGCGGCGGGAGCTCCTGCGGGCGGGATCTTCTCCCCGGAGGTGCCCTTGTCGCCCGCGTAGTCCGAGTGGTTCTCCGCCGGGCCGTACGCGGTCTCGAAAAACTGGTCGAAAGCCTGGGGCAGCACCCCGTTCCTGCCCACCGTGCTATAGAAACTGGACGAGGCCGCAGCCGCGGCGGAGACTGCGGAGGTGGCCGGGTGGTGGTAGGCGCCGCCGGCCGCGGTCTTCCCGAACATTTCGCCCCGGCTGGCGGCGGCGGCAGCAGCTGCCACGGCGGCGGCAGGCGGGAGGCAGTCCCGGTGCCTGAGCTCGTCGGCGGAGTAGCAGTGAGGGAGGCTGTTGCGGGGGTGCCACTTACTGGCCGGCTCCAGGGCATAGTCCCGGAAGGTCACTTCTCGCACGGGTGGCACCTGGGACAGGTTGGACGGATAGGAGTAGGGCACTGGGCGAGAAGACGGGCTCTGGGGCAGGAAGGGAGGGAGGCCGGAGAAGTCAGGGCCGGAAACGTAGTAAGTACAACTGGGCAAATACATATTCGAGGAGCAGGGTACTCGCTCGTCCAAATCCATAACGCGGCTGGCTACCTCGGGTTCTCCGCATTAGCCGAGCTTAACATGTCGCTCTAATGCAGCTGGTCTCTTGGAAGCTGAGCCGTGAAGTAAGAAATTGGGAGACGTAAAGCTGACGTGGAAAGCTTTCCCCTTCCTTAGCAGGGAGGCGCTGCTCACGTGACCAAATGTTAAAATTGACAGGCTATGAGTCCGGGCCCTCTTCCTCTCCCCCACCCCACCCCACCCCCTCCTTTCTCCTTCCCCTCCTTGGGAGCCATCTCGAGAGAAGCAACAGATCGTCCCCTCGGGTCTCCAGACGTTAAAAATAGAACAAAACACCGAAACGCAAAGATTTAAATGCAGTTTATACCTATTCGACTTTGGAACGAGAACTTCCAAAAGAAGAAAAAAAGGAGGGGAAGGCGTGCGTACTGTTTTTTTTTTTAAATTAGATACTCTCCACTTCTCCATTTAAGCTACCTAGACCCCATTCTGATGGAATGGAAACAGGGGGTTTGGAAGCTGCAGAATCCTGCTTCTCGCCCCTTCCTCTTTTTCCTCCCGGGTCTGAAGAAATGTCTTGTCACAGACATACACACTCACACACACACACACACTCCTCGGCACAGGCAGGTCTGCCTTATGGGCTTCGCAACCTCTTGGGGTCTTCCTGAAAGGTCCCTCGATTAGATAATCCTCCAGACGTCCAGGCTTTTCTGAAAGCCTTGGCCGGCCAGCGTGCGCCAGGGTCAAGTCTGCATAGTGGTTTTCTTGCTAGACACGGGTGTCGTGCTGCGATTCCTGTTTACTTCCGAAGGAGCATTAGTGTCTTCTTTCTCGTGGGTACCTATTCACCCCAGCTAACTTGGGAATTTTCACCCGGTCTTTGCTTCGGACGCTGGATTTGTACATTAAGTGTCTTTAACCAGAGTTTTATTCCTTTCTTCTCTCTCTGTGATTCACCTTCCATATTCTTGAGTTTTGTCCTGACTTCCTATAGCAAAGAGATCTTTGAGACAGCAAGTGGTCAGGAAAAGGAGCTAATCTCAGAGAAACAGCTGCCAGGTTGAACGACCCCTTCTATCCTATCCTGGAAGCTGTGACTTTGAAATAAGAATTAGGTTTTGCCAACTGATTGAGTGAAAGTGGCATTTCAGAGACTTGGAAGATTTGCGTCTTCCCCAAATACCCTTCAGTAGCCGGCGGAAAGGCCTTCAGAAGTGGTGCCCAAAACGAGTTGCTTCTCAAGCTCAAAATTAACAGTAAAAAGAACATCCTTATTTTTATTCGGAGCCAAAAGAGACAGAGAGAGACAGAAATATTGCTATACAACACTCTTCTCGCAGGAAGCAAACATCATACTTCTGCGGGCTGAGTTATTCCGATGAAAAAGAAAATAAACTTTTTTTTTGCTATAACTAATTAGAAACTCATGTGCTTGTGTATCTGTGCGTTTGTGTATGTGTCTCTGTATCTGTCTCGAGTGTGTCTAGGGTAGAAAATTGATCTATCGTTGCTCTTCAGGCAATCGATTCTAAAATTATCAAAGAAAATAGGCAGATTTCCTAGTGGCCGCGTGATCCATTCTCTGAACATTAAGGAAAAGAAAAAGTGGAATTCTTAAGAGCGGAAATGATGATTCTCAATTATTTTCTTCCCTTCTTGGAAAATAAACCTTGAAAACCCTTACTCTGCATTCTGGGTGCTTAGGATTTAATTGTCGGGACCGATTTGTTTATTTATTACAGAATTAATTCTAAGTGACTCCATAATATTGGGTTCTGGCAGAAAAATACCTTGTGTATTTTCTTTACCTTTGATTTAAGTATACTGAGTTGTAAATATAAATATTATCTAGTAAGTACTTAGTAGTGGAACACATTAATTTATTAGCATTAATGTTTATATACTTTTTAATGCTCCCCCTCTTTTCTTCTGCTCTCCCTTTTCTTTTCTTTTTTTTTTTACAAGGGTAACCCATCGCAAATCAACAGCTTTGGACATATCCCTTTAATGAACTCTTTATTTTGGATCGCTGGAATAACTTTTATGGGCCTTCAACGTTTGTAAACTGAACTTGAAATTATTAATTAATCTCCGTCTTTGTCACATTTGCCAAAAAGAGTCGATGAAAATAGGAGATAAGGGTGTCATCAAAGGACCGGTTACAGCTTACTCGGGGTCTATGTGGGACTATAAAATGGTTTATTTCTCCTTTCTTTCTTTCTTTCTTTCTTTCTTTCTTTCTTTCTTTCTTTCTTTCTTTCTTTCTTTCTTTCTGTGTGTGTGTGTGTGTGTGTGTGTGTGTGTGTGTGTGTGTGTGTGTGTGTGTTGAGGGGGGGGTTTACAGAAATATGCAACAGGGATGCTTGCCAAGTTGACTTCAACAGCAGCCTTCTTGCTTTTCCGTATTTTTTTCCTTCTCCCGAACCAAGCAAAATACCTGCCTCTGAGTTCACGCTCCAACCTTTCCCATTCTTGATATAAAAACTGCATTTCCTCTCCTTTTCTGAAGGGTCTCTCTCAACCCCCCCCCCTCCACCCTCCAACTTCAGCGATAACAAAGGCGCCACCGTTGCCCAGAGTCGCCCCGCCTCTGTTGCTCTATACTAGCAAACAGCTTCCTTGCCCTTGCAGGAGACGAGCATTTCAGGCGCTCTTGGAACCCGGCGCGTCTAGGAAGGGGCGAAAAACAGCTCTCAACTGACCCAGGCTTTTATAGCACTTTTGGCAGTCAACTTCAGCTTGTCTCCAGCAGACGCGACTGAAAGCTGACCGAAAGCACCGCCTTCCCCGAAGCTTTCAAGAAACAGTCTCCTTTAGGGTAAAGGGGGCAACAGAGACCTGGAAGGCGAGCTCTATACAGTAATGGCAAGGGCACCTTTGGGCACCCAAGGGCCGTCTGCGTATTCCTTTCAGACAAAAGAGGAACGAAGACTCCGTCTCGGGGAGGCCATAAGGCAGAGAGGCGGAGGGGAGGGGGGGAGGATTGAGAGAGATGGAGTGGAGAAAGTGGTTGCGGTGACCCGCAGCTCCAATCTCTGGTTCAGCTGGTTTCTTCTGGGCTTACGCAACTAGTGGGACGCTTGGAGATTTGGGGAAGGTCCATCCAAACGCAAGGCATAAAGAGCCTCCCGCTGAGCTTCCATACGGATGGCAGGTTTCCTTGAAAGGAGTGCCATTCAGCAGACTTCTTCGCTTCCTTCGTTGCCAGGTGAAAAGTAGCGAAGGAATGCCCGGACTCTTCCCAATAGTTCTCCAGCACCCCCAATCTGCTCCCAAAGGTTGTCTTTCTTTTATTCCCCCTCTCTTAATCCTTGCCCTTCTCCACACTATACGCATGAGGCCTCTCTTTTGGAAATGTTCCTGAGTTTTCATATACCTGCAAGCGGAGAATGGATGAGAAGAGCAAGGAAGGAGTAGAGAGCAGCGTCCCAATTTACTTCGCTGGAAACCAGGTCAATAAAGAGAGGCAACCCCGTTTAGAAAGAAAATTAACCGGGTTCTGTGTCTGAGGAGGTGGGGTGTCTGAGAAAAAACGCTCTCGGGTTTGAATAAAGATGCAGTGAATGGCATTGGGGAGTTTTAGGAAATCAAGAACGTTGATTATCCACACCCAAATTAAGTATTGCTGGAGAAATGTAGAATTTCTATTTGACTTTAAAAGAATACAAAAGGAACCTAATTAAAATATTTCCTTTGCTCTCTGTAATCTCCGATATAAATTATTTTTTTAAATGTCTAGCTATTTTCTTAATTAGAAGTGGCTTTAAAAATTAGGATTATGTCAGGTGTCTAAACATGTCAGAGCATTCCGTAGGAAACCTTTCCTTTTGAAGACAGCTATGTTTTGCAACATGTCTATGAAAATGAGTTTGTTGCAACAAGTCTTCTATCTGCCATTATTCCCATCTCATGTTTTTTTTTACCTTTTGTTAATTTAGATATTTGAATACATGTGTACATTTCACACAGCTCTCTTAATGTCTATGGGATTTGCAATTTATTAGTCTCTGAATTTCTAAAAGTGCGACTTTTAAACAACGGGTACAAACAGAAAGAGAAAAGTGTCATAATCATTTGGATATCAAAGCTGCTTCGTGTTTCTTTAAAAGTTCATGTTCCTGATCCCCTCTCTCAAATGAAACCAGATCTTATCATTGCAATATAGCTTAAATCATCAAATATTTTTAAAATGTAGTATTTCCATTTTGTCATTTTCTCTCAAGATTTTCCTTGGAACTTTTCATAGTGTTAATTGCTTACAAACTTGTTTTAAAATGAGATATAAACTTCTCAAATATTTTCCTAAATAAGGATCTAATGGGATATTAGATGGTTTGACTCTTCAAATGTGTTCTGAGTTTGGAGAGTGAAATGATTCTGCATCAGAATAAATGTTTAATATGGTTGCATGTTTTGTTGTCCCCTGCAACAAAAGTATTAATCAAAATAATTTTTTGGGAATAAGATGCTTAGTGTAATCCTAATGAAACTAAATACAAATGCTGCTAAAATTAATTAATATAACTGAAAGATATTTAAATATTCATAATAGCCACTAGTTTCCTCTGGAGGGTTTATTATTGCCATTATGTATGTATAGAAATCCCCTCAAGTCTAACTTTCTTGGCAATATGTTTTATTTGTTCCCTCTTGTTGCTGATCATTGCTTCTATACCAGTTAGAAAATAATGAAGCCACATATGTCTAATCAGGAGTAAGTCCTATTGAGTTCAATACTAGTTTATTTCAAATTAGCACAGCACGCATAACATTGAAGTTTAGATTGCATTGTTGATTCTCCACATTAATTTTTATTTACAAAACCACCAAATTTGGGAGGTTTATCCCTACAAATATGAAAGGCAGTTCCCATTTTTTCCCCTCTCCTGCCATAGTCCCAATGAAAACATGGACAACATGGATACTCAAATGCCAATTTCCAGCTACTGATGCAAGAGGCATTTAGTTGCAGGCAAACTTTATTCTTTCAGCCAGGGTCGGAAAACAGTAATCTTTGTTTTGAAACTCTACTTCATCTTTTACTTCACCCCTCAAGTTTGACAAACTTGTGCAAGTACATTCTTTACTTACTTAAATTCAAAATTAAATATCCTAAACCTGAAGTTAATTTTAAGTACTAGAAATAAAGTGAACTATTAAGCCTTTAATACAAAATTCCATGTCAGTTCTTTCTTTCCCGTTTCCCAATGATTTTATCGGTAAAATTTAAGGTGGAGGACAATTTTCACTTGAGGTTGCTCAATAGAAACCCTTCCTGATCTCTCTCGCTCAGGACCCAATCCAGTACTAGGACTTTCTTTGATGAAGAAAATTCTTTTGGCACTTCATTGTTCTATAGAATCTTTTCCACATTCAAGTGAAAGTTAACCAGCACCAACTGAATATAAGTGTTAATACATACAACAGAACTTCCAACCTTTCCTGGCTACAATACTATATATCAAACCACTCTCCCAATTTTGCCTTTTTCAAAAGATCTTGGTATCTCAATTGCTGCCTTGGGAATGTGCTGCATTCAAACAATAAAATCCAGAGTGTTCTCCAAATTAATTTTAAAGAACCATTTTACTGAGACATTTCTAAATAAAAATCCAGGAATGGATTCTGCATCGAGTGGGATTCCCCCCACCTCCAAAAAATTAAAGGCTATAATTTTTCCGTCTGGTTGAGGAGAGAGAAAAGCTGTTCCAAGTTTCTGAACAACCGAAACAATCAATGGACAACATTCCAAGTCTGACATATTTAGATGTATTGACCCAGGTGATGCCTTGAACTTGACCTCGAGTTTGTTAATAAAGGAAATTCATAAAAATAAAACTCTTTCCTGCAATGATCACATCATCTTAAAAACAAAATATAGAAAGAATGCCTTTTCTTTCTTTTTCTCCTTTTTTTCAATAACCTTAGCAATGAAATTCTTATTTAATTTCCAAAGCAAACCAGGATAATACATTCTACTTATTGCAGCTACAAGTGATTTTGCAATTTTTATTTAGAATCAACTCCCTATAAAATCCATACAAAATAATACAGATGCTTGCTTAAAAAGTTGCAGAAGTGGATTGCCAGTTATAATAATATTTTCCACTGTATTTTATTTTATTTTACTATAGCGCCAAGGAATCATACAAGAGTTTACTTTCTTCGGTTCTACAAATTATTCTAAACATAATTTTACATATCCCGAGATGCACCAAATAAATCACACATATCTTGCATCTAGTTTCTCAGTAGTCCAATAGTCTACATGTCAGAAAACATCTAGATACCCAAAATATATGCTTCAATATATATATATATATATATATATATATATATATATATATATATATATATATATATATATATATATATATATATATATATATATATATATATATATATATATATATATATATATATATATATATATATATATATATATATATATATATATATATATATATATTATAGCATATATATATATATATATATATATATATTATAGCATATATATATATATATATATATATATATATATATATATATATATATATATATATATATATATAAATTATAGCATATATATATATATATATATATATATATATATATATATATATATATATATATATATATATATATATATATATATATATATATATATATATATATATATATATATATATATATATATATATATATATATATATATGCTATAATTTCCCAACTAGACTAAACCACAAGCCACAACGCTGTATCAAAAAGGTTTAAAACAACTGTACTATTGGATCATTCAATCGTATGAACATTCCCTGATTTCCCTGAAATTCACTAAGAATTTAATGTAATAATGTTAAAACTGAGTTTCATGTTGGATAATAAACTTATTAATTAGACAAAGACGGGTCTGGTGTTTGCTGTTTATTTATATTAATTGGGTTAAGAAGAGAACAAAAGTACATTTTCCCCCATCTTCCTAAAGCAGTCTACTATGGTTGATATGATCTGCAAATATTTTACTTTCAGCATAAACTTCCTTTCTTCCTCCAGCCCAATAGCTAATTCTGGCAGAAGTGAAAATGATATATAGTTATTATCTTTCTGTGTTATTTGCATCAATGATTGGTATCATCATTATTATTTGCAGAATAGACAGATATACATAAGTTCGGGTGCCAATAAATAATAGCTTTATGGCTGGTATGATGACAAATTATATCAGAATTGCATTTCACAGTGCCCACATCAGAAACAGGAGAAGCAAAGCAAGATGAGATCCCTGCAATGGAGCCGTTTGGCTGAGTGGGAATGCAGGCAAAACCTCCTTCATGCCCTTCTGTTCTCATGTCAGCCTGGGGTAACTTCCACCAAATAATTACTGGAGTGCTGCTGCTATATGGATAGCCTTAGAGTTGAACTGGCATGCCATATAGGTTCATTTTTAGTGGGAGATTCGGACATATCCAGATTATAATTTAGTCTGGAATACATTGGTTTATTTAAAAAGAAGCCCTAGGTGGATCTGATGCTACACTGGAAGACCACATACCCAATCCCTGTTTTTGGCCTTTTAGAGGGTGAGCATCCTCTAATGATGCATTAGAGTCTAATTCATCATTGATATTAGAAGTGCCTGAGAAATGACCAGAAGGATAAAAACCAAATGGAGAGATTGCATTGATTTCTTCCTCTGTTATAGTCCATCTTCTTCTTCCTCCTGCCTGCCTTGGTTTACAAATACTTGTTTCGTTCATGTAAATTAGATTTAGCCAAACCAAAGCCATTTAATCCTTTGCAGCACAGCAAAGCAACTAGTATCTGTAACCATGTCTGGCTGCTAATAGAAACACTTTAAAACTGCAAGTAGGCCTTGTGGAATATCCCACGAATTCCAAAGGAAATAAAGGATAATGATTAAAAGGAAAAACGATTAGGGTGGAAGTGTGACAAGTTTAAAACAAAAAACAAACCCCCGAATGCTGCTTCAAGATAAATGATATGAGCAGCTGCAGGAAATGAAGCTATTCCTTTGGAAAAGCTTCCTTTCGCACGAGTCCACAGAAAAGAGGTTGGCCTATAAGGGGATGAAGTAAGTGCTGTTCCAAGGCCAAGTGGAAAATATTGCATGCATCATTAAATGCTGCCTGCTATGACACTCCCCCTTCCATCTCCTAAATGCATTTTTGTTTATAAGCCAAGCATGGAAAATTAACTTGGCTTTTCCCAATCTATTCTTATAAGGCTATTCCGTGCAAAATGGGTGGGTGGGGGTTTTCGCCCCCTGCAGTTTGGAAGTAGGGCGTTTGGAGAGGATTCTTGTTGGAGAGGAATGCTTCTTCTTCATCATCATCATCATCATCATCATCATCATCATCATCATCATCATCATCATCATCATCATCATCATCATCTGCAGGGCCTGCTTCAAACCGCCCTAACATATTTTCGAGATGCTTTACCAACCTGTTTGTGTCTTACAGGAGGAGGTGGCAAGGCTGTGAGAAAATAACCACACAGTAGGATAAGACCCAGACGCAGAAAACTATATTAAAGACAGTTTAAACGGCACCCCTGCGGCCTGGGATCGGTTGTTTTGCCGCAGCGGACACGGCGCATCTGAATCGCCTTAGCCATGCAACATTTATTCACATTCAGTGGCTGGAGGTTCACGTGTGTTTTCTTACCCCAGTCGCCAGGATCCAGTGTCGCGGCGCAAAACATCCGCGGGGAATTTGGCCGGCAGGGAGCCTGCCCGGTCGAGGAGCCGCCCTCCCCATTTCAAGAACCGAAGTCGGTTCTGCAGGAGGGGACGTGCCGGGACCGGTTCCGCCGACGCTCAGGAAGCCCGCGGCTCTCCGGTTCACTTTTCTGCTTGCCGCGAACTTGAGGCCAAACGTTCTCCAACCGCTCGCCTTGTTGGCGGCTTCTTTCCTACTCCTGCTGCTTTAAACAGCCGGCGGCGGAGATGATTAAGCAGAACGGAGTCCGGGAAATCAGATTCAAGGGTTATGTAATCCCACGAATCTCCTGTTTCTGTTCCCCTCCCCTTTCTTCCCGGTCTCGGTCTCGGTTTCGGTCTCGAAAGCATCCGCTGCTCTTTCCCTGGCGGGACCCTCAGGCGTTGCTTCCCCAAATCACCAGGGGTCAGAGCGTACGGTAATGACCATGGATCGCGCGTCGTAGGACTTGACCTTTACTACGTCGAACAGGGCTCTTTTTTTCACGCTGCAGGAAGAGATGGGGAGGGAGAGGGCGGAGGGGAGGGGGAGGGAGGGGGAAGGATGCTGTCTTTGGGGACCTCTCGTCGGAAACCAGGGGAAGGGAAGGCAGCGGCCCTGAGTTTTCCTTAGCGCCATATTTGGTCTACTTCACTAGCGCTTGAAAATGTTCTTTCCTCCCACTCCAGAGCCTGTAAACTCAAGACTCAGATGCCCGCAATCCCAGGAAAACTGTCTGGAAAGGACTGCTTCCCAGAAAAAGGAGAATAAAAAGGAAATATAGCTCTAGAAGCCTTCGTTCTTGCTAGGTTCACCAGGCGTCTTAATTCTCTCCCCCCCCCCGAAAAGAACTGAGCCGATGGTGGGGAGAACATAGGTCCAGACAAACATAAGGGTGGGTGGGGAGGATGAGAGTAGAGAATGGGCTTTTTTTGAGAGAGAGTGAACGTTTTCCTCCACACGGAGCTCTTTGGGGACTTTTTCAACACTGCAGAATGAACGACTGGACTTCTGCTGCCCTAAAGTGCTTCTAAGGTCTCAAGTTCCTGGCAGGTTGTTCCCACTACCTAATGTAATCCTCTGGGATGAAATTCATTCAGAGCCCTATGTCACTTATGACATTTTTGTTCAAGAAAAATTAGGTGTACCTCCAAAATTTAATTAATATTTGGGGCTCACCAATTTACCTGTTTTCTCTCTCTCTCTCTCTCTCTCTCTCTCTCTCTCTCTCTCTCTCTCTCTCTCTCTCTCTCTCTCTCTCTCTCTCTCTCTCTCTCCCTCCCTCCCTCCCTCCCTCCCTCCCTCTCTCTCTCTCTCTCTCTCTCTCCAATCTATCCAAAGCTTTTGTTCAGTAAAGCATAACGCTCAAGTAGAGGGCTAAATGCTAAATATTTGGAAATTAAAGTATATTTAAAGACACTGTAAAAACAGCTCAGTTACATTTCTTCAAAAAAAAACCTACACTTGCTGAGCATTATTTTCTTTCAGTATAAAAATAAACAAATAAATTCAAATTTAAAATACCATTTCCATGAGTTAAAATGCAGAGGTAGTTTAAGTGTACATTATTTTTAAACAAATTGTGTGCTTTTAATTAAAAAAACTTTTTTCAAAGGCTTCCAAAATGATACTTTTAAGAAGGGAAGGGATTAGATATTCATGCCAGATTCCAGATAAATGGGAGGCCAGTAATTTTCAAGGATCTGTAGAAGTTGAGAATTACCCAACCTGTTGAAACCATTTTCCTTCCAGCTATTAAACACCCTCCTGCTACATACTCCTTATAATACAATGGTTTATTCGTCATTTATTTTATTTTCTAATTAAGGAAAAAGTTGAACATCCTCTATAGCTACAAATGTTTCCTTTGGGATAAGTAGCAAAAGAAGAAACAAAGGATAGGAATAAGGCCAAGACTCAGTTCTTTAGAAATCGATCTTAAATCTATTTAGAATAAGGAGTGGAAAAATCTTAAATCTGTAGATTACTCTGGACCAGTTTAACCACCTATATGAGAATTCACAATGATAGCACCTTATTTGGAAAATGATCCATGGGAATGTGCCATGAAGTCAAGATGTGTATATGTGCTAGTGCACAAATTTTATTAGTGTTATATGTAGCTGTTAAAGCAGTACTACATGCATATTTTTAGTCCAAATGAGAAGAAAGCAAAGAAAAGATACAACTGCAGGTTATATTCAGAAATTTAAATGTCAGCATTTAACAGATAAATTAAAATATTAACCATTAGGAATTTTGTATCTCCCTCCACAGAAGAAAATTAGGCATATGCCTTATATAGGAAAATCAATGAATTCTTCTTAACAGGTCAAAATAAAGTAGTTATGTAAACATAATGAATATATGTATATTTTAAAAAAGCAATCTAACTTGGTTTCGCAAATAACCTTTTCTACTAAACCTTGATGTTATTTTTGTTATTTGTTTAGAAGTTGTAGTTAAGTTGATCTCTGAATTGCATTATCTATAGTAAGTCCTTTGAACAGAATGTGGTTAGTTGTGAGCACATCTGGTTCACAGCCCCCAAATATTAATATAACTTTTTCCAACCTGGTGCTCTTCAAATCTTTTAATTTTTATTAAATTAAAAGTTCTAACATTCCCAGTTAGCAGACTAAAGGGCAACAGGTTGAAAAGACAAACACTGGTGTAGAGCAGTGTTTCTCAACCTTAGTAAATTTAAGACTTCTGGATTTCAACTCCCAGTTGTTGGTGAATTCTGGGCATTGAAATCCAGATATGTTAAATTTGCTAAGATTGAGACACACTGGTATAGAGGCAGTAGAGTCTGTCTGTTGAATCTATACCATAATAGCAGAACTGTTTATATATCTGAGGCTGAACAAAAATCACTTTGTACTTTGATCTTTCTTTTTGAAATTACTTAAAGGAGATATGCTGTGAAACAAAAGCAATCTAACTAGATTATTTACATGGATACTGGATTTGTGTAAAAGGGCTTACTTCTTCTTTAGCCTAAATTTCAGAGTATGATCAGGAATGGGCCATTGATTCAATGCTTCAGAATTTTCTTAATGTGAAGTTTTCATGAATGTTACCCTGGAACTTTCCATCCCGAAATTGGATGCTTCATAAGCAATTTTAATCAACAAGAAACCATAGAACTGAAGAATTGGTTGACTGGAAATCCCTTAGATTTTTTGTATTAAACAGAAAAATATGCATTCATGAACTGTGGTTTTCATGATTTTTTTTAAAAAGCTAGATAATAGAAAAGAAAGTGAGTTCTTTTTTTATCACAATAAAGTAAGAGTTAAAATTGTAAATATATTTGCTATAGAAAAAAAATCAGAAGCTTTTTTTTCTATTTCTTTTCTTTTTCTCTTTCTGGACTTTTCTTTCTTTTCTTTGCTTCTTTTGCTCTTTATTAGTTTGTGTTAGCTTTTTTGTTTTAATAAAAATTTGTATCAAAAAGAAGCTACAAGAATTATATGATCCCAGATACAATCATGGAAAATTCGTATATATTCTCATTCCCTCTCCCTCTCCCTCTCCCTCTCCCTCTCCCTCTCCCTCTCCCTCTCCCTCTCCCTCTCCCTCTCCCTCTCCCTCCCTCCCTCTCTCTCTCTCTCTCTCTCCCTCCCTCTCCCTCTCCGTCTCCCTCTCCCCCTCCCCCTCCCCCTCCCCCTCCCCCTCCCTCTCCTCTCTCCTCTCTCCTCTCTCCTCTCTCCTCTCTCCTCTCTCCTCTCTCCTCTCTCCTCTCTCTTTTTCTCTGCTCTCTCTCTCTCTCTCTTCCCCCCCTCTGTGTGTAAAATTTGGAGACCACCCATTCAATCAAAGAGTGTCCATTTGTAGCAATTTGCCATCTAAGTATAGAGTATTTAACTGTAGGAACAAAATGTGGGGAATGTTCAAGGTAACAGGAGAAGGAAGAGAAGAAATTCCATCAAATTCTGAAATTTGAGAGTAACTTCTGAAGACTTCTGATAATTTCTTATAATAAAATATAAATTTTTATTATAAATATAAATCCCCTCCTCATTCGCCTGTAGTAGCACTTCACCCACCGCCACTTTGCTGGCATCCGCTTGCACTACAAATGGTCTGGACGGGCCATTTATATTTATATAAATATTTATAAATATTTTATAAATATTTATAAAATATAAAATTTCTTATAATATATTGCTAGCTGCAATAATAAAATCACTGGGAAAATCAGTGATAAATACATGCTAATTGCCAAGCATCTGAATTTTGATCATGTGAGCAAGGGGATGCTGTAAATGTGGTTGTAAATGTGAAAAATGATCACAAGTCACTTTTTTCACTACCATTTGTAATTTTGAATGGTCACTGAATGAATGGTTGTAAGTCGAAGATTACTTGTAGTGTGTAGTAGAAGAAAATACCTGTAGCCCAGAGGCTGAGCTGAGCTTGGTTTTTTATTTGCAGATGTTTCCTTACCCAACTAGGTAACATCTTCAGGGCTAGAAAGCAGTGGGGTCTTCTCTCTGTTTATATCAGGGGTGGGTTCCTCCTGGTTTGGACCAGATCGCCTGAACCGTTAGCGGCCCGCTAGTGATGTAATTTTGGCGTCATGGATCCGGTTCTGTCTGTGCCGGTCCGTGCTCGCTGCCATCTTTTTTTCTGAATTTTCGGCCGATTTTCCTGTGTTTGGATGGCCTCACAGCGTTCTGTGCTTTGAAAAAAGCCCTCCCACCTGTCCCTGGGTTAATACTGACCTTTATTTCTTCACCAGAAACACAGCTTGATGAGCTCCTCAGCTGTGTTTCGGGCTGAATCCACCTTCTGAGCATGCACGGAAGTGAAATTGCGCAAGGGGACACGCTACGCAAACCGGTGGCGAAGGTAAGTGAAACCCACCCCTGGTTTATATGCAGTGCTTGCCCTGCTATGTTGGAAGAGGTGTTCCATAGTGTGATGCATAACTTTTAGCTTGTTATATATAGTATGATGCATAACCTTTAGCATATATATCCTGTTGTATGGCATATATTGCATATTTTATTTGTACACTGCCCCCAAAGTTGCTGCATAAGGAAGATGGGCAGTCTGTATAACAAAGGCTCTCATAATTCATTTGCCTAGGACACAATTAAAAGGTAAAGGTTTCCCCTGTACAATCATGTCCAACTCTAGGGAGGTGATGCTCACCTCCATTTCGTAGTTGAGGGAGCCAGCATTTTCCGAAGATGCTTCCATGGTCATCAGGGGTGGGTTCCTCCCGGTTCAGACCGGATCGCCCGAACCAGTAGCGCTGTTGACATCACTGTTGGTGCTGGTCCGTACGCGCCGCCATCTTTTTTTGGGATTTTGTGTGAAATTTTCCCCTTCCGTGGCTTGAAAAAGGCCCACCTGCCCACCCGCCTGTGGGTGAATTTGGACCTTTATTTCTTCACCCGAAGCACAGCTGATGAGCTCCTCAGCTGTGTTTCGGGCTCATTCCTGCTTCTGAGCATGCGCGGAAGTTAAATCGCATGAGGGGACACACACGTGCGTGAAACGTCATGCGAACCGGTGGCGAAGGTAAGTGGAACCCACCCCTGCCTAGGACACATTAAAAAGGTAAAGGTTTCCCCTGTACAATCATGTCCAACTCTAGGGGATGATGCTCACCTCCATTTCCTAGCTGAGGGAGCCAGTGTTGTCCGAAGATGCTTCCATGGTCATGTGGCCGGCGTGACTATACACCGAGGTGCATGAAACTCTGTTGTTTTTCCCACTGAAGTGGTACCAATTTATCTACTTGCATTTGCATGTTTTCAAACTGCTAAGCTGTCAGGAACTGAGAATGGGAGCTCACCCCATCACTTGGTATTTGAGTCCCAAACTGCCAACTTTCCGATTGACTTAATGTGGCTTCTTAACCGCTAAGTCACTGCCCCCCTGCCCCCAGGACTCATAGAATCCCCTTATAACCCAAACATAGATTATTTGCACATCACATTGCACATAAACAATAGCATGCACAAACATGTAAATGGGCAATTGTCCACCAGACTTCTAACAGTTAAGATCAGAAGCAAAATTTATCTTCAGAAAATATTTTTTAAAATCTCGGAACTGGAGGCTACAAATAGGAGCAATAGCACTGAGCAGCACTAGGTAAAACCACTTAGGCCTAGTTCTGGATAGAGAGAGAACAGTCAGCACTTTATGCCTCAACCTGGTTCTATATCAGTTGCTATAGAAGGTGGTTAGGAATAATTCAAGGAATAATCTGGATTCACTTTGTCCTCTGCATAAAACCTTCGCCCATTCTTGAGCTGAAATGCTTTCCACCAATCCTTTCCTTCAGCAGAAAATAATTCTAGCATGGCATTTGCTGTCCCCAATGCCTGCTTCTATTCCCAGACACAGCCAAACAAATGGCTTATCTCCGAGTTAATGGGTATGGAACGATAACAGATTTAGCACACCTTCAGCATAAGGTGGAAAACGCTATTTTACCAATGATGGAGTTTAGGAGTACAACTGGTGATGAGATGAAAGCAAGGAATCTAGGCAACGCAGCGGAAAGACATTGCCAAGAGACGTTTGTTTGTCTTATTATGCAAGTAGAAAATGGCTCAAGACAAGGCAGGTTGCAGAACATAATTGTAGGTACAATAGGTAAGGCAAGGAAAGTACCAGACTTTCAATGAGTCCCAAATACTTCTTTGCACTAGTCTAGGAAGTTGGATTTTGAATGTATTGGAAAAATTAGGAACACACATGCACTTCAATAAAGAACCAGATGGGGGATAATCACAATGAAGATTTTTTCCCCACTCAATTGCTGGAAGCAGATTCTGGCTATGAGATGCCCTTGAGACATTTCTTATTCTCAGGAATTGTAATTTAAAGTCCCAGCAATCTCCAAAGGCCTTCAACCCCCAGCCCACCCCAAAACCCCATTCTCTTCTAAACTATAATTTATGTTCTGTTTTTACATTTTACATTCATAGATAAAAGATTTTTACTTTTACTGATTCATAGTGTTATATTTTAGAGTTTTGAATTTAGCATTTTAAAAATACAGAGAAAATTCAGAGAAAACATTCCTGCTTGATTTTTGATTTTTTTTAAAAGGGCAACAGAACATTTTATCATATACCATAAAGGAAAATAATGGAAAGCTTTTAATAAATAAAACAATATAATCAGAACTATCCAAATACTTAGTTCCATCCTTCTTTGACAACTGTATATTTCAAAATTTGGATACGGGGACAGAGAATATTACTTGGATTACTTCCATTTTGATAACTTGTTATAGGCAGGTGAAGTAATCCTTTTAAAAAAAGATGAAAGGAAACAGAATAGTGAATTGCTAGGTATTTTGTCAACACAATAATAAAGTCTTTGAATTTTACATTTCCAAAAGAAACTTGCCAGATTCATTTAGTTATCTCTGTATTTTCATGCACTTTCCTGAAACTGGATTAGCAGTTTCAAGTTTCCACCAAGTTTGCTTTTTACAACAAGAGAGAACCCTATTTACTTACCAGTTAGGAAAAAGTAAGAGACAGAAAGTGCTAACCGAAGAAAGATCCTAGTATTTTTCTTGTGTCATAAGCTATTATAAACAAGAGTCTCTCTATGATATATGTAGATATTTAATAAGTTCCTAGAATTCTCCCTCCCTTTCTCAAATTACCTCACTTAGCATACTGTACAGCTTTGATTCTGCTTTGAAAATGGCTGTGATTAATGGTTTTGTGACACCTTAGAGGTGAATGAAATTATGGAAGCATCCTAAGGATACAATACATATGTATATATAGAGACAGCTGTCTTGCTATAGCTGCAAGCTCATCTAAGCAAATCACTACTTGAAGTAGCTTGTGATAGTTTGCTGTTAGCATACACTTTCCTATTTCTGTTCCTTTAAAGTTGTCCCCAGAGTACTGTAGAGACATTTTCAGGGGTCCACACTCTACTAGACATTCCCTGGTTCTGGCCTTCCAATTCTAGGGTAACAGAGAGGGCAATGAGTTGCAGACCAGAACACAGCAAGCTATCATCCTAATCAACTCAACTGATGACAGCCTGACCCAAAAAAAAAACCCTGCCAGATGGTCTGCCTTGCTTGGTGTTTTTTTTTTTTAAATAGGACTTCTATATATAACTTCTAATGCCAACAGACTTGAAGTAGGGACACGAGGTGGCGCCCTTGATCTACTAATCCAGAAGAAGACTAGTCACGAGCTGTCAGAAGTCAAGGTCACAAATTGTCTGTCTCCCCCCCACCCACCAAATCAAGGTCAAGGTTTGAAGTATCTCTACTCATTTCATTTCACCAGTACCAAAATCTACCCGCAACCACTCCAACATTTAACCCGTTTGGTTAATACACCTTAAATATGAGCAGTCCTTACATTTTCAGTCTTAACTATTTTTCATTATGGAAGAGGTAGGTATTCAGTTCATGCTTTTATATTTCTTCCCCCACCTCGACCACCGTTTCAAAATACCCGACAGTTTAATCTTCCTGTGTTTGCAGGCTGGTTAGGCAATGTACTTTTAAAAAAAGTATTAGATTTAAGAAGTCCCAGTCTTCACAAGATTTATATAGCAATGGAAGAAATAAATAAGGATTTTTAATCAGTCTTTTATTATAGTGACTATTTTATTAACAGGCATAATGCTAGTATCTATCTATAGATTTTAGATTTTAATTTTTGGTAAAAATATAAAAAATAGGGGTGCAGAAATACATTTTCACAGTGATTTTTTTAATTATTATTATTTACAGGATAGTACTGTATCATCTAGTGAGCAGGGAAAAGCATAGAATGTGCTGGTTGAAATAATTGATTTATTGGGGGGAGATGATGTAAAATGAATTCATATTTCTAATGCAGCCTCATAACTGTAAAACAAAGATAGAAAACTATTTACTTATAAATGAAAATATAGACATAGAAATCTGAACATTTCTGGGAAACACATTATAATTTTCACTCTGGGCTTCTTGGAGATATTTGTTTTCTAGAAAACAACTTCTTCATATAAGGCTGTGCTGCCAGTTTTTATCTTTGTCACATATTTTAAAAGAACAGTGTATAGTATTTGATATTCAATTAATGCAATTAATTATCACTTGATAGTTAGTGTCACTGAGCTTGAAATATATATCTCTTTACAAAACTAGAGAAGATCCTGTTTCTTCACTGAATTTATGCATGAAGAATTGAGCTACTGAAAAATATTCTAACAGCTTTAAAAAACAATTCTAGCAGTTTATCCTGCTTTTAACTCAAGTTTAATCCTACATAAAATTTGTTTCAATGCTGTCTGCCAAAATCTTTACTCAGTACCTTCCTTTAAAAGAAAAAAAAACGTGGAATATATTGTTTGTTTATTTATTTATATTTCTATGCCGCCCAACTCCCTAGGGACTCTGGGCGGCTAAATTGCTTCAATGTACAGTAATTGTACATTCTTTCCTGCACCAAATTTACTATTTGTCGTGTTTTAGGATAGTAATATAAGCAATGGAATACGTGTGTTTCTGTGTGTATACTTTTTAAAAACAAATCTTCCTGATTATAATCCGAAAGCATCCTAAAATAGTCACAAATAATACTTACACTGTTTTCGACAATGTTATCTTTTAAAAATTGAGCTGCAATATCCCTGGTCCGTCTGGACTTTACAAGTCAATCCCTGAAGTGGGGGTCTTTTGGATTTTCAGGAGAACGTCTTAAAAGGCGCCTAATAACCATACTTGCTCAAAAGCCCTCTATCCAAAGACAGAGAGGGTTTAAAAAGAAAAAAGAAAAAAAAAGAAAATGTTCATTATTTTGTATTTTCCATTAATATTTTAAACTGGGCCAGGGGGGAGAAAATTGAATTCTGAGGCCCCAAAGCAGCTATATTTCCATTAAATCCATTAACTGCTTGTCTTCAATTTGTTGATGACTTTTTTTTCTTTCACCCTTCTATTTTGGAACCAAATTGTGACCTGCCTCTCTGAGAGATTTGTAGCGGCTGATATCCTTCTTCTCTTGTCCTTGGTAATGAATTTATTTGTAGCATATTCCCTCTCCAGTTCTTTTAACTGAACTTTTGTATAAGGCACTCTTTTCTTCCTTCCACGCCTGTAGGAGTTGGCATCGGAAGGATGTGAAACCACATCTAGAACAGAAAAACCAAAAACAGGAAAGCAGGTGCTATTATTATTCACAATTCTTAAACACATTATAAATATCAGTTCTATGGATCAACAGATCATCCTTTTGCAAGTTGACTGGGTTAAATAAAGCTCAATCAACATTTGCACAAGTTCTCCAGGTAAGGAATTTCTTCTCTAGAACTAGTAATATTGCTTGTAAACTTCTTGGCTTGTAACATAAATCAGGTTCTAGGAAATTTATATGCAGTTATCATAACCTACAAGGTAGCAACTGAGACCTTGTGAATCAAAAAGTATTTTTCAGCTAACTTTATGTGCTCAACAGTCTCTTTGCTCCTTGCCTATTCTCTCTTAGGCACATACAAAACAACAACAACAACAACATAATATCCTTGCATCTGTTCTCACAAGGAAGACAACGGACATCTAACTTCAGTAAGGCTGCAAAATGCAATGGGATTTGGGGAGGTGCTGACCCACATAATCTAGCAGTGGAGCTACCAGAACTGATAGCTACATTTTGATGTTGGAATAAAAGGGAGAGGCTGCAATATCTTTTTAAAGGGGTAGTCAGGAGAGCAAGAGTGGAGACCAGCATTCTGATGACAGCACAACTCAAAGATTCACTGTTGTGAGATGGGTAGCTATATAAATTGCTTAAATAATATAAATAAATCTAATTGTCCAGATCGTTAATGAGAAGGTGGTAAGCTGGAAAGGAAAATAAAGCACACGATTAGACAAAAGTAATGGAAACGCTAATCTAAGATGGCTGATAGAGCACTCATGTGCAGAAGGCAGAAACTACAATTATGTGAAATAATCAAAATAATCATATTATTTCTGAGAGTGATGATTTAATAAGAAATAGGGAGTTTACCTAAGAGGACTGCTGCTTTCCTGGTTAATTATTATGATCAATATGACAGACATGAGCCCAAAACATTAAAAAAAAAGTCGCCCTACTTGCTGGAAATTGGGTGAAAATGGGAGCAAGAGTCTTCTTGCTATGAAAGCAGAGTTATTTGCACGACCAAGATGCCTAATTTTCCATTGAACCCTCTGGTTCAGACCTCTTTGGCATCCATGCCCGAGAGAAGAAAACCGGAGCACCGGGTAGGGGAATGGGAACGTGAGATGTTCCCGCAAACTCACAACTCAGGGCCCAGACAACTTGAGGAAGGCCCCAGACCCACAAGGCTCGCCAAAGGCGTGGAACCGTCAGCCTTCTCCCGGGCTTGTCTGACAGGGCAGAAAGCGTAGAAGGGGAGAAAGGTACTCAGAACGAAGGGAACGACAGGCAATTCGCGGACGGGGAGCGAGCAGACACCGAAGCAGCGGCCGCCCTTTTGACATTTGGGCTGCAGAGCTACTTCGGGTGCTGAGCGCGTACTCCGCGGTAAGGGAAGGGCCGCGCAGGTGTTTTACCCGGCAGAGCGGATTTCCACAGGTGGGGCGGCTGGTTCTGCTCCTTGGGGCAATAGACCTGCCCGTTCCAGCCGTTAGGGATGGCCCAGGGCTGGTAGCCTTCCACGGGCAGCATGGAATCGTGCCTAGGCTCGCCCCGGCCGCCGATCGTGGGCACCACCGGCATATCCAGGTAGCCCGCCGGCATGGGTTGGTAAGGTCCGGCGGCGTAGCCCTGGTAAAAGGCGAACTCCTTGGCGCGCGAAGGGAAGTCTTCGCTGGAGGCCGCCACCGACGTCTCCATGTACTTGTCGGCGAAGGAGGAGGAGGCGGGCTGGGCGCAGGATTTGAGCGAGGCGTTGTGATGGTGGTGGTGGTTGACGCTGCAGGGGAAATAGCCGCCGCTGAAGTAGCTGTAGGGCAGGGCGGCGGGGCCCGAAGAGCCCTGCACGGCGGCCGAGCAAGGACTGCACTGCTTGACAGCTGCCCCGGTCTCTGCCATTCCGGCGGCGCTGGGTGCTTCACTCGACGGATATGCGGCGGCAGCGGCGGCGGCGCTGCCCGGACCGGCCAGCGAGGCTGGGTGAGCCATCAGATTCCTGCACTGGTTGGCCGCCACGAAGTTGGTGCCTGCAGCCGCGGCCGCGGCTGCCGCGTGGAATCCCGCTTCCATGTTCTTGTTGATCTCCTCCAGGCTGTTGTCGTAGAGAAACATGACCGGCTCGATCCAGCGGGGATGGAGGAGCACGGAGGCTGTCATAGCCCGATCCGCATTGAGACCAGTGGCTCTTTTTTAAAAGCCCCAAAGACTGAAAAAAGAGATATTCAATCTCTCAGACTTGACCAGGGCTGACGCGCCAGTGTCGTGCCAGGCCGACTCTCATTGGCTAGGCATTCCCCACGTGATATGCAAAGCAGATGATAAACATCGCAGGAATAAAGTGCAGATAATTCAATAATGTCCTAATCGCGCTGGGGCTGGAATTCCTGCACGCGGACGGCACTGGCGCGCGGCTGCCCCTTCCACTCAAGACTCTGTGGGTCAAGAGAGGCACGAACGGGGGTGCTTAAGAACAGGTATTTCTCTCCCCCCCAAAAAAAAGTATGCCTGCCCCCTCCCTTTTCCCTCTCTTCAGCACATTGCCTATAGGGCATTTTTTTTCAGCAGGAGATTCACGGTCCCGATGTCAAACTTTAACTAACTCGCTCTTGCTGATCTACTTAATGGTAGATTTTTCGGGGCAAGGGGATGTCTTGTTTAGATCCTCCATTCCGCCCACCCCGACTCACTCGACATATCGATATATTCTTACCTACCGGAATTGCAGAAGCATCTAACTTTGCTCTGGTTATAGTTACAGTTACAACCAGAACCACATTTAAAAAGGAAAGAAATAAACAGACCATAGGGACATGGCAATGCTTTGGCAAACGCTTAATGCCACACATTTTCTTCTGCAATCCTGATTTATTTTCCAAAAATTATGGAGATTTATGGAGAACGTTACCATTCTCTTTTACATCGATATTTTACCCCTCCCCAGAAAAAAATCATTAGACGTGCAGGTTGTAGATCGGTTTTGTCAGAGTACGGAGGATAAGGGGTTAAGAGAGACCTCAGAAGTACCTCGTCCCTACAACAGTAAAATGTACAGCCTGTAATTTTTGCTTGAATCATCTCCTACTATAAAAAGAAAAAGAGAAACAGAACCAACAACTGGGAAAATTTATTGTCCATGAGTGTCCACAGAGGCTTCCTAATAGTAGCAGAACTAATATTGCTGCTGCTGCTACTACTACCACTAATGTTAATCTAAACATATTCAATAAAAATCAATATAAACCAAGAAAATACTGCTGAGGCTGCAATCTCAACACTGTTCTTCTATTTAAAAAAGAACAACAGCTACTGTCTGTGAAGGTGTGCATGTATTCGAAGAAATTATACTGGGAAATGTGTAGTGCAAACAGAGCTATTGAGGATACGCATTCCTTATAAACAAGTAAATTATCGGCGATGACGTCATTGAATGAGGGCTGTTAAAAATTTGCCCATCACTAGATTTTTAAAGAAGGGGAAAGATTTGCATATTGTTTTACACACCGTGATGGTGTGTTTTGTTATTGGGGGCCTCCTTTAATTTTTGATGTACTTTTGGTCCTACTAAGGAATGGCTATGCTAACTGTGGGAGTCACCACACTTATTTTCTCTGGCTGGGCATTTTAAACTCTGCATTGTTCAGCGGGTTTCTTTCTCTTGGTCTGTAAGGAAGGAACTGGTCTGTCAGTTCTCCGGGGCCCCTAGCCCCGCCAGCCCTTTGCTGAGAACGGTATGCAATCCAGGGAGTTTGTCCCTGAACGATATTTCAGCGAATTCTTTTAATTGTAGCCATAAAGGGCTCTTTCCCCTCCAGTCCCAACCTCTCTTGGATTATCTTTTTCCGCATTCTTTCTCATGGCCAAAGGCAAATATTTATTCCTAGCATATTTTCAACCCCCCTCCCCGCTTCCCTTCCTTCCCTTCTCAAAAGGCTTGAGCCTTTGGAAAAATATGAGCTTCGAAATCTTTCCACTTATTCCACGGAAGGGAGCGGGGATCTTTCGCTGTCCTTGACAGCTGGGGATCTCGTTCCTTCAAATACAAACCAGCCGGACCTAAAGGCAACTATGCTGCACAGAACACAGAGCCCCTGGTCTTCTTCACCCCCTTCGCGCAGGCTAAAGGCGCAGCGTTCCTCAGTCCAGATACTGGTTAAACTTGACTAGAGGCCAAGGTCAAGTTGAAAGTTGTGGTCCGGCTAATGCCAGAAGAATTGCAAGCAGCCTGGTTGACGCATTGGGCAGCCCCCGAAAAGAGTCAAATCGATTTTTTCCTCTCTCCTGTCCCCTCCCTTGGAAAAAACCACTTCTATGTTACTTTCACACTTAATACGTGTGCATATGACTTTAAAACACGTATGCAGACACCCAAATGTATGTATGTAGACGTTTATGTTCTTTCTTTCTGTCTTTCTGTCTTTCTGCCTTTCTGTCTTTCTGTCTTTTCCTCTCTCTCTCTCTCCCTTTCTTTCTTTTCTCTCTCTCTTTCTCTCTCTTTCTTTTTTCTTCCTTCCTTCCTTCCCTAAATGCACCTCCAATGTTTCCAAGTGGTTTCAAAGGAAAGGAAGGTCATCATGGGGATATTAGAATCTGAGATCATCTGTTGGAAAAATGTCCCAAATTTCAACTTAATAATGAGAGCAGACACCAGTAAATAAATAATTGAGCAAAGGCAAAGGTATATCTTACATTGTAGCTGAATTGAAAACTATGAGTTGAATTGAATTGAAATGAATATGAAAATGAAATGAATATGAAATGAATTGAAAACTATCCAGTTAAAAGTGAGAGGAAAGAAGGGTCGTGAGCCTGGGGTGAGATTATCACAAGGGCCCTGCTCCCTTTTGTCCTGCCTGATTGGACTGGTCAAAATCTGCTCGAAGCCCTCTCTGATTTCCTAAGTGAAGTTCTTACAAAGGAGCAACTGGCTTCTAAATTGTTCTACTCAACACTCAAAGGGCAGGGATGGGAACTGGAACACAGTGCAGAAGAAAATAACCCTCCAGACACCAAGACTCCCCTCCCTCGCTGTTGCTTGGCATGGGGGGGGGCGCTTGAGGGGTCAATACAGACACTTGTATAGGCGGTTGTGTTGTTGGATTCTTTTGTGATGAATATTAATTTCGCAGAAAATATAAATATGTACTCCGGTTTAACTTGGTCCCCTGTTAGAGATTTTCTCTAAGCCGGAATCTTTTACTTGGTGGAATTTGCTTGCTGCTATCAGGACCCATCAGGAATAGTCCTTCTCAATATGCGGCCTAAAAGTTTATTTCTAAGATGAGAGATAGTTGCTTACTGCTGGTGAGTATGGTTTTTCTGGCATCACAACAAAAATTTGGGTGAATCCTGTCCAGTGATGGTGAGTACTGCACCTTATTTCCCAGCCCTCGCTTCCCTTCCCCCCCCATGTGTAAGTATATAAGGAAAGAAAAGGAAAGGAGGAAAAGAAAGGAAAGGAAAGGAAAGGAAAGGAAAGGAAAGGAAAGGAAAGGAAAGGAAAGGAAAGGAAAGGAAAGGAAAGGAAAGGAAAGGAAAGGAAAGGAAAGGAAAGGAAAGGAAAGAGAAATGGTCACAGCACAATTGGCAGCAAGTATTTCATAACTATATCTTAATCTATCCCTTGGAGGAAATCTATAGATAAAAGTAAATTATCTTTAACAAAAAGTGAGGGTGGTCCTGTAATGAAATGTCTGTAAGAAAATAATCAAGCTCAGAGAACATCAAGGACTCCATGGGACAAAAAGCGTTTGAGTATTTCCTGTCCTGGCTCCTCTACATTAGCTAAAAATTAAAGGATTATATTTATCCAGAAGTATTTGAAAATTTGAAAAGTAATGAGAGCAAAGTGGATGGTTATTCTTGAAGTCAGAAAATGGGAAGAACTGAGATTCAGAGGCGATTTTGTCCTCCCAGTCTTTCTCATATGTTGAGGTATTGATAGCAAAAATTAGACGAATTCTACAGTCCTAGAACAAAAGACCAGGTCTGATATCCCAGTCCTGTCTTCAATTTGTGCACAGCTAGTGGTGTCTTTGGAATGAGCTTTCATGCTACATGAAAGAATATGATGTCAAGATTTAACAGAATGCACACAATACCAGATTAAAAAAATGATGGTTAAATGCCACAAAATTTAACCTAGTATCAATAAAGGAAATTTGCATAGAAGTGCAGTGTGTGTGTGTGTGTGTGTGTGTGTGTGTGTGTGTGTGTGTGTGTGTGTGTGTGTGTGTGTGTGTGTGTGTGTGTGTGTGTGTGTGTGTGTAAGGGATTCTTCTTCTCAGCCTCCTCCACCGGCTCCAACAACTGCACTGAAATATCAACGAAATTAACAAACTTGCTATTACATTCCAGGATGTGTCGATTTTGAAAGTTAGCTCCATTGATTTCACTGGGATTTACACAAAGATAATTTGAAGCTTTATTTCAAAGGTTGACTAAAGATCCGTTTTTTGCTGCATTGTAATGAAGGGAATTAATGAAGCCCAACAGGAAAATCTCACTCTTAATTTCACTAGACTGAGTACTCTTATTGTAGCCAGCAGCATAAATCTGGTTCACTTTAATTAATCTGGGTTTCCCCCCCATGATGATCTCCAATAGTAATAACAGTTTGCATGTCTGTATGCACTCCATATTAAATTCCCTAGTAATCTACCTCTCCGAAAAGAAATAAACTCTTGGATAATAGTCGGAAAACCCTTTAATTGAATTCAAGTCTCCATAGAGCTTTCGATTTACTGGCCACTGCATTTATTTTTCAGGGCATCCGGAAGGATCTATTTTCTCTATATTTTTTCCCATGACGACATCGTTGAGCCAATATTAAGAATGAGTTTCTCACGTAACTAAACAGCTTTTCAGCAGCATTTGCATCCTGTATCCTCCTGAGTGTTAGGACTTTAGGATTGGGGTTTTTTGGAGGAGGGGGGGGAAAGAGATAATTGGAAAATAAGAAAGGTATTCAAAGGACACCTAGATGTAGAGAATGATCACCCAAAAGTAGATTTCTCTTAACTATGAGTGAAGGTATAAAAAAGAAAATAAGCACAGGTAGACTAACGCAAAAAAGAAATAGTGGAAAATTTTCACTGGTCTTTGGCTTTTGTGATTTAAAAAATGAGCATTTTGCGAACCTTGATTCAGAACTCAAAAAAAGGTGAAAATTTGTGGAATATAAATAAATTAAAGACTGGAGGTGACTTGGTGCCTATTGGTCAGAATTTAAGAAAGCATACAATGCAGATTTCTGACAATTTTTGTCGTTTTCCATAACTACATATAGATTATCTGAAATTTGTGAATTAGATATTGGTGGAGAATCCCCCCCACTCTGTGTCTGATGATATCTGATGATAAAAACATTGGGTTGAAATTGATGAGATTAATTTATTTCTGTCTTTTAAAGCCACTTTTCTAAGATGTAACTTTAACCCATCAGCATCGTGCTAAAGACTTTTAAGGGGGGAAAGATGTAATATAAATATCGAGATGAAAATCAGAGATTAGATCTGTTTCTTGGATGATCAAGCTGATGTAAATAGATATAATAATTATTATTGTTACTATTCCACAAGCAAACTTGGATTTTCAATCCAGCAGTTTATAGGAAAGAACTATAGCGAAAGAAAATAAACCATAGCTATATATCAATATACTTTATTGGTTCAATAATCAAATATACCAAAAAATATATAAAAGTTAATATTTTGAAAATTAAATTTTCTTGAATATAATGTTATCTACAATTGCAAGCATGTTTTGCTTTCCCTGTTTGTGCCTGTAGCTTATCTTAATTTTTTTCACAATTACTGCAAAATGTACTGTTGCAGAGAAATAATTAAATAGTTCTCTGACACTGTTTGCAATTATTTTTGAACTTCTACTTAATTGTAATATCTGTGAAAAATATCAAAAGTAATATTTTTACATATATTGTGTATTCTCAAAACTATTTTAAAATGAATCCATTTTAAATCAGGTTATATACTTTATAGAAAATCTTTTTTTAACTTGTTTTGAAATCAATGTTGAAATGAACACTTGATCCCCTTTGTAAGAGAAAGATATAAGATAAAAAGATATTTTTTTTGAACCTACTACCCAAAACTCCTTTATCCCATTCAAATTTCTCATAATCCTTAGAATTTACCTAAAGTAGATGAGCTTTGACCATTAAAGACGCACAGCCATATTTTTAAACTAAAAGTATACAGTAATCAGTAGAATACAGTACTCCTTTGTGCTGGAATGTACTAAGTTATGCTGTGTTATCTTTTCTTGTTTTTTTTTTAAAATCCTTTTAGAAGTGAACATTCCTTATTTTGTGGATACTCCCAATGGAGAAACCAATTTAAGAGAGAGGAGCACTGTATTAGATAGGATCCTGTTGTAAAATATGTGAATGCTTCCTCCTTCATCCATAGAGGAGCTGATACAATATGGAGAAGCAGAAGAATTCCTCTTTGAATGAATGGGAGAATCTTGCTAATTGATGGATTTCATCACAAAGATTTGGAAAGTGCCCATAATGGTCACTATTCCCTATTTCCTGAGGATGGAGGATAAAGTCCCATTAGCCTGAGCGGAAACATTTTCTATTGAGATCCATCCCTTGCTAAGCCACAACGGTTGCACAAACATGTTTCCAACTATAATCCTAGGTGAGCAAGTCATTCACTGGAATGTGATGAAGAGTTGGCCAAGAGTTGTGTGAACTGTTGCTGTACAACCAAGCCAGGGGGAATTATCCCCACACTCAGCTGCCTGAGCCACGGTAAATATCTTTGGAGACTCTAATAGATGGCAAGTTTTCTCCCATTGTGTCTAGGGACAACATTTAGGTTTTGACAGGATAAATAACTTTCCTGATAGAGCTGTGATCATAGTATCATCATTCTGATACAGGCAAAACATTAGTAATGTATGAGTGGCTCTCCCAAGATACTTCAACTGAAATTGCTCCACTTCCATTCTCTTAGGAGGGAGGGGAAACCATACTTCCTACAAGAATGATTGGTAACCATGGAGAAAATTCATAGGTGTAGATGGTTTTAATCATTACATTAAATTAAAATACTTTAGAGCCACTTTCCATAATCTGCTATCTTCCAAACACGCAGGAAACAATTACAGCTCCTCTAATTTCCACCCAGTTGGGATTCATATAGTCCAACATATTTGTCGAATTAGGATAGTTTAGAGCAATTTCCAAAGAGCTTAGAATAATAGAGAGGGAAGTTTTGAGAACAAAGAAACTGCATCTAATTGAGGTATCATAGACTTTGAACTGAGAGACACTTACATTGGAAAAGTATTATAAGAAAGATATGGGTGTTGCCTTCTTTTTCTTTCTTCCTTATTGTCCCAGACCCAAATGGGTTTGTGAATCAGTATTATTAGATGATTATGAAGATGGAAGTTCATTACTAAAAGGAAGTGCACACCATACAAAGTTGCATAGAATATGGGTAGTTCTCAATAACCATGGTTGTTTACTGTATTAAAATGCTACCTTCTTTTGTTACTGAGATATGAGGTGCCTGAACAACTGATATTTTCACTCATTCAACAACCTGTAGCTTCAATAACAAACCTCTTCAATCTACCATACAAGTATTTTTGCAAATCCAAACCGAGTCGGTCACAAATCATTAGTTTTCCGAGCTTTCAGATTCATGCTGGAGCTCATCCTCATGGAACTTCTCTCTCAAGTATTTTTGAACTTGAGAGAACTTGTTTGAAACAAGAGCTCCTGATTTTAGTAAAATTCCCAACCATGTATACATTTAGGATAGAAGTGCCTTCTGCTATAGAGGTCCCCACCCTACCCCAGGGACTGAATAGTCCACAGATTCGGGATTTTTTTGTATATATATAGAGAAAATATTATTGGTGCAGATTGTCTCATGACGTTTAGGAGTAGACCAATCAAGAAGACCCATCTTTTGATGCACACGACCTTGGAAGTTTGTGGGATACCACTAGGCCAGTTACTTTCAACTCAATCAGTTCACAAAGTCACTGCTGTGGGAATGGTACTAGAGAAGGAAGGACATGTTGAGTTCCAGGAAAAAAGCAAAATATAAATCTGATTACTGACTGACTGACTGATTGACTGAACAATTATAAGGTACCACCAAAATGCAGGAAGTTCATGCATGGAATAACTTCTTAGTGGGTTTCTTGCTATTTAAATTAAAGCTTCCAGTTAACCCAATATTATTATTTAAAGAATATATATCTTATGAGCAAAAGAAGTCCATTACGAATTATTGACTTGATGCAGATAACTAAAACTGCTTTGGAACAATATTACTATGTCAATCAATTTCTGTTCTAGGACATTTGTAGGAAGCCCATCAAATAATAAAATAAATGGAATTATTTTCCAGTGCCTAGTTTTGTGACTGAAAAAGATGTTAACTATATGAGGATTTTGAAGTGGGACCTCTAGATCTCACAGCAATCACAATTTGTGTGTCAGATGCAGGCTATCTTTGCTGAAAGGATCTTAAAAATTAACATGATGGCTCCCTTCACACAAGATTCTAAGAAGATGATTTAATTCCTGTAAAATGCAGAACCATAAGCCACCCAACTAATTTAGCATAGCCTACCCAGTTGTGCAGACCCAACTTTGCAGATGCTATTTCTCATGTCATTGGTAAGACTGTAGTCTTCTTAGGAGTAATTCCACTTATTTTAATGGGAGTTAATTCTGAGCAGACTTTCCCTGAATTACATTCAGGACCTAAGCTCCAAACAATCTTACAAGGAGTTAGTACTACTTTGATAAACAGGGATTTTAAAACTCAGCTTGACCTGTTCTGATATAATGGCTTGCTGCAGGCCACCTTATTTCTGTTTAAAATAAAGAAGGGAGTGAATGTTTCATAAGGGCCGTTCCTTAAACGGCACGTCCCGTTCTTGTGAGGATAGAGGGCGATTAAACAGTTGACAGGAAGTACCGTGGAATCTCCATCCAGCATGACAAAGAACAACCACGAAGCGAGCAAGCAGCTCCCACGCCAGAATTCTTGAACGGCTATAAACACATTGAAGCCACTCTGCAGCGCCAGATCTACCCTTGGCACCGAATCGTGCTCTACCGAGCGTTTAGAGGGAGATCGTTTCTGAAAGAGATTACCATCGCGAAGGGAGGATCCGTTTAACAAGTTTGTTATGGAACACTTTGGAGAGCTGAACAGGGCCCAACGCATTCTTGTCAAAACACGGGGAGAATTTGTATCTCTGTTGACGCAGAGAGCTCGACCTTCCACGAGTTGATTCCCAACCCTTGCGTTCTATGGGCTTGACGACCAGTGCGCAGGCTCAGCATTGCCGTCTTCCATGGCTGCCGCGCTCCACTCTGCTGATGACATTTAGCGCCGCGAACTTCGCTGGCCTTAACCCGTTTTCACGGTTGCAGAACTGCTAAGGCCGCCTCTAAAATACAAGCAGGCAAATTATATATCTCGCTGTCTCATCCACTACCCCTACCTTACAGAAAGCGCTGCTGAAAACATCTGGGTTTGTTTATATACAAAACACTATTTAAGTTCAGTATAATATAGCTTAAAATCTAAAATGGGGAGGATGTATATGCACATTCTCCCTTGCCTAATTCAGAAATAGTTGCCCCACCGCCCACTTCTTTTTTTTTCAAGCACTCTAGAAGCTAAAGTTTTGATCTAGGAGCTGGGAGGGAGAAAAACAAGGTTCAAATCTTCCCCCAGCTTGTAAACCCCTGGGTGACTCTGGGGAAGTCACTCTGCTTCAGCTCAACCTGTATGACAAGACTGCTGTTGAGGGTATAAAAATGAAGGGAGAACCCCAAGTAAACAACCAAGGATATCTGAAATAAAGGGAGAATGTAAATCTAATGAAGGAGTACCTTTTTTCTTCTTCCATTAAGTCTGATTGTCCTTATCAATATATTTATGTGGAACACTATGTGTGTGATATCTAATTGCTAGCTAATCTTTTTGGCTTCCATTGAGTCCGATAGTCATTATCAATATATTTATGTGGTAAATATATTTTGATATATGTGATATCAAAATGTTGGTTTATGCAGGTAATGGGGCAGGATAGATAAGGAAAGAAAATGCTGGGTTCTGATTTTGGATTTTCAACAAGCAAAGGTTTCACTTCACTGACAAATTGTGTTCTGGCTTTAATAAAACACTTTTGGAAAACATCTTCTCTTAACAGAGGCAGCAACCTTTCCTAGCAGGGACAGGCCAATCCAAAACATTTCATTGTGATATATACTTATGTTATTGTAAGGCAGCTTGTGTATGATCTTTACAAAGAAAGGTGGGTTATGAATATCTAAGTACCATAAATGAATGGTCTATCAATTGTAACCTAAAGCAGGACATTTTAGTGATTCCAGCTTCAATAATAAATGTAACTATTAATTAAACAAATTTAACCCATGCATATACATGAGCAGAGTTTCAAGTATTGTTTTTAGCCACCAGCTTGATTTTTTTTGTCCGTACCCCTTCCCCCTCCCAAAACTGACTACCTTTTTGAGCTTGAGAGCCAGACAAATCATTCTCCAGGCTCCTCTTCCTTCCCATGCCTGACTCAGGTTAGAAAACACCATGTGGGTTAGAGACAATCAAAGCACTTGTTCCAAAGCAAGTTGCCCTTTCAATGAGTTAGGAAAAGAAATGCAGAACATGGGTGTTTGATGAAGGATTTCCTTGAGGTCCTATAGTCATGGAGATGGAGGAGTCCCTGCTCATTTATGGCTAGGAGAAAACAAAATGCTTCTTACTATGAACAGTCAAAATGGCCAAGTCTACATTATCAAATATTATATGTCATTTTCTTAAGCCAGAGGTCTTCAAACAAACTTGTGGACTTCAACTCCTAGAATTCTCCAGCCAGCTATACTGGCTGGAGAGTTCTGGGAGTTGAACTTCACAAGTCTTAAAGTTGCCAAGTTTGAAGACCTCTAGCTTAAACTCTCAAGCTAAAGCCACATAAAAGATCAGTTCAGGGAAAGGATCCTGATCTGGAATGTTGCTGGAACTTGGGGATCCTTTTATTGGTCTTTAGTGATCTCCAACACTGTCTTGGACTTTTCTCTGCATGTGCAACACCATCTTCTCTTGCCTCCTCTTAACTAGGATAAGAAAGCTGAAGTAGGGTTGAAAGTATCCAGTGACTGTCAAATATATTTCCCTCCTTCTTTTGGGAGTTGCAAGCCTGTCTCATCTTAATAGAAAAAGTCTTGCTTTTAGCAAATTAATCAGGAATGGAGGGAATTAGATAAAAGATCCTGGAGCTGAAAGTTGTAGGTACTTTATTATTTCAATCAAGGTTTCTTCAGGAAACAGGCTTCCTGTTCACCATATTTCTAACAGCTTTATTCAATAGAAATGGTTCTAAGAGTTGACTTCAGGCAAAAATTTCATGCAGCTTTATAAGCTAATCAATTGTATATGAGGGTTTAATTTAAAAACAAAAACAAAAACTGAGCTCAGAGATAAATGCAGCTCATCAAGTCATAGTACAGATGTACAAAGTTTTAAAAACTATCCCAAGAACCAAGCTTTAAAGCAAAAAAATCCAGAAATCCAACAAATATATATTGTGCTTATTCTAACTCAATGTCTTTCATTATATAAATATCTCTCCTGTGATCTGTTTTCTTAAAGTTAATTAGTTTCAAAGGAAAGTGATTTACAGATAATTTATCTCTTTATTTTTCAGACCAAGACATTGTAATTTCAGTGAAGAGACCTATATCTAACAGTTTCAGCATTTTCTGTACTTCACAATAAACAAATTCAATTTAGATACTACCAAAAGAAAGCCAAATGTAAATTATCTATCTTTACAATCACAGACTCTCCTAGGCAACAACAGAAATACATGATCCACACTCAATATCCTGACAATATGGCTTTATATACTTATCAGTCAGTCTCCCTCCCTCCCTCTCTCTCTTTTTCTCTTTCTCTGAATGACATGGAGTGTAAGTACCAATATGGGGAAATAATTACATCTGCTTTTAGGAAAACTCAATAGAAAGAGGTAATCAGAGTTAGGTTAAAGAGAATAAGAGGAGTCTGTTTGCCCTGTTGCCTTGTCAGCCTCTGTTTGTGTTGCATGTTAAGCCTTGGTCCATTGCATGGCTCATCCAGAAAGAGTTAGAAATAAGAGACGGAGTTGAATAAAAATGCATTTGCAGATATGGACAAGGAAAAAGAATCACACTTCAGTTTAAGAGCCAAACAGGTAAGATAGTGGGGCAAGAAAGCAATACAATAGAATTGAACCAACCCCAGACAAAGAATAAAGAGTGGACATTTACATTACTTTACATTCATAATTATGGAAGTAAACTGGCACCCTTGATGTAATGGAGGAAAAATATAGGTTCCCAGGTGGTTCTGATTTAAGATTTCAAACACTATTTTTTTCAGTTTGACATAATAACTGTAAGAAGAGGGGACCAATATTTCCTGCTAAACTGCAATCAAATCCATTGATTGCAATGACATGAATTTTTGCTTCCCCTGTTGGTGTTTTCATGCTGGAAGTAGTGTTAATTCATACCATATGTATTTAAAAAAAATATTGTTAGTAATTTTACGCTGATTATGTAGGATGCAGCAAAAGTTTATGATATTTTATATTATTTTAACAGCAAATTATCACTTGAGGAACTGAGACTCAGGGACTTTACTTCTTAAATGTTTCCCAAAACATTCCAAAAATGTTTCCTGTTCAGATGGGCAGGGTTGATTACCTTTCTTATTCTTCATTATCTGTGTAAATCAGAAGTTTCATCTGGATTCCTTGACTTGAAAAGTAAGTAAAATCTTCTTAAACTCTCTTCAATCAAATTCCACTCCTGATGAGTACATGACTCCATCCACCTTTTTTTCCTGGCAATTATACTTAGGTATATTTCTTCTTTTGGACTGCCTAATCTATTTTACAGTGCTAGTTCTATCTGATTTAGTAATAACCAGATCAACCTTGCTTAGGAGAATCAGATTATATCAGCTGAGTGTATCAGTTATTCAGGCCTGGTCAGCTATCCATAAGGCAGAATGAGGCAATTGCATATCTTCAGTGTTATGAAAAGGCTGTGCTACGATGTTGAGCTGACACTGAGATGACCCAGACTCAAATCGACTCTCAGCCACAGATGGTCACTAAGTATCCATGAACCCATCCCTTTTTCTCAACCCACCTACCTCACATTTCTGTTGTTTTTAGGAGAAATAGAAATGAGGACGTAGAATATAAATCCAAAAAATGAATATCTAATGGAGTTCATTTTGTATCTCCAGGGATAGGAAAAGGTCTTTATGAAATGTTTGGATTGTGTACCAAAATAACTTTGCCAGACAATATTGCATACAGTATTATTATGGCACAGTATCAGGATATCTTAGGAAATGCATTTATGGTATTGAACTTCCTTTGTGGACCTGCCATCAAGAGAGGCCCTTGTTGCAGGTCCAAACAGGCCTTCCACTCTGTGGAATCCTCTGTGCCCAGGTTACAAATGGCCATAACTCTAGTTGGCATTTCGTAAGCAAATGTTCCTGATCTATTCCAGAATGCAACCAGCCAGATAATATTAGTTTTAGACTGCTTATGATATTTATGGATATGTTTGGGGTGATATCATTTTAAATGTTTAGACTGAGTTTTAATTTTGTGTCAGCTATCCAGAGTCAGTCAGGGTTAGGATTAGTTGTAAATATTGTAAAAATAAATGAATAAATAGTAATATCCATGCCTTGATTTCTTTGGGCAGAGTAGATGCCTGCTCATGTTCTTTCTATTTTATCCAAGAATTTAGATTCTGTTGTTATTATGTATCTAAATCAGATTGCATATTCCAATAACTTGGTTATTCTTCCATCTTTCAAAATCCTTTAAAAATGAACTTTGGTTTTGTTTGTTAGTAGCCCTGTTTGTTTAGAGCAGCACCAGAGAGTAAATGGCAGAAACCATATTTGAAACTAGTTGGAGGGATGGTGCAGAGGCAAGGATTTATGTGTAAATAAGCACTGACATTGACATCTTTTTTAATTCCATATCTATAGCTGTTGTCCTTTCCTTTAGGTATTCAATAATTTATGTTTCGGGAAAAAATAGGGATTTATTCTGTCTGATCCACAAAACAAACCTTCCTTTAGACTCTTAGAGCAAGAAAATATATTGGATGGGAAACTATATTAATATAATAAAATGAATATTTGCCAATTCCCAAAAGATGCTTACCTTCAGGACACCAGCATTCCCATTCCCAAAATATATTACTGTAACTGGGACAAAGGCTGTTCCAGAAAGGACTGAATACAGAGGGTGCTGCTTTTGACAAAATGGCTAAAGTTCAGAATTACTGTCAGTTCTAATAAAGGAGAACATTTGTAGCTCAGGGTTGAAATCAAGGGTCCTTTCTGAGCTTGGTTGTCTTCTTCCAAACATTTCATTTCTCAGATTAGGTATCATAGATGCACTAGTTTGCACTAGTTTGTAGTAATGCACTAGTTTGGGTACTGAGATGACTGCAAGAAAGGAACCAAGCTCAGAGACCACCAGCTACCTTCAGTTCTTTCACTGAGACTTCAGTGTTCTGTTTTCATGAGTCATTAAACAAAGCAACTAGAAAACTGCACATTCTTAAACAACACAAGTTTCTTAAATGTTCATAGTTGATAAGTTGATTATAACACAACCTTGTGCATTTTGAGTTTGAAGTAAACCACACTGTTCCTCAGAGATAAGTCATTAGAAAAGTCAAGAAAGAGGCCATAATCTTCAACTAGTTCCTTAATTTTAGTTTCCAAAATACCCAAAGAGCAGGCAAATGGAAAAGAATGAAACATTTATATTTCAACCACATTTGTAAGACTACACTTTCTGATTATCAAACACAAAAGCCAAAGAAACATTTATTTCTTAGTCTGGTGACTTTACATACAAATGAAATTTAGCCAGGGACATATTTGTCTATTTAATCATGCATAATAGTTCATGTTATTTATTATCCTAATCCCATTCACAAAAGACTTTGGCTACAACAATTATAACAGCAAGATTATAAACTCAAAACCTTCCAAGCCAAATAATTAAGAGAGAAAAGCATAGCTAAGATGCCTCCAAGTTGACTGGATTCAATTACAGTGGTGATGGATGCCCTGTTGGAAGATCTGAAATATCCATATTAGGGACAGATTGTTATGGGGAAAATCTATCTATGTTGGTCACTAAGAATTGTCACAACATGATGGCACATAATCAATCAATCAATCAATATCAACCAATCATTCATGATTCCTTCAATCAGAGGGGGCAGGAGGTCTTGAAATATCACAAATTTCAGTTAATTTTAAAAATGAAATGCTGGAAATGTAGAGTCTGCCCCTACCTTTATAGAATGGATTTTCTGGAGGCTACTATTGAGAAGGTCTGTCCCATTGTTCACCCCAAATGCTTCTTATAGATGGGGAATTCTCTACATGTCTTCTCTAAATTACTGTACCTGATGGGCAGATTCACTTCTAGCAAGATATTGCCAGATAAAACTTGATACTGCAATGTAAATGGTTTTAAAGTTAATAGCCAGGTCCTTTGTATCATATCTCTCTTTTTCTTGTTGGCTTGTCACATTCCATCTTCACTTTTATTTTGCTTATTATGTCTTCACTTTGCAAATGTTTTTGACATTTTTTTAAATCTCAGTAATCCTTACCACAAATATTGAAACAGATCAATAACTAAGGCTGGACTTCCCAAACACCATCTGAGGATCTTTCTAATATTCATTCATTCATTCTCTCTCTTTCTCTCTCTCTCTCTCTCTCTCTCCCTCTCCCTCTCCCTCTCCCTCTCCCACTCCCACTCCCTCTCCCTCTCCCTCTCCCTCTCCCTCTCCCTCTCCCTCTCCCTCTCCCTCTCCCTCTCCCTCTCCCTCTCCCTCTCCCATTCCCTCTCCCCCCCCTCTCCCCCTCCCCCTCCCCTCTCTCTCTCCATATGCTTGCCAGATGATTAGGAGATTCTTTTTTACTAAATGTGAAAATGTTAATTTCATTAAATTACTCAATTAATCCAGTTTTCCTCCAACCCCAACCAGATATATCGTGTTGTGATGGTAGCCTGGCCATACTTGCTGGAGATTGCCAAGACAGTTTGAAACAAAGTGGAAGGCACTTCTGGATCCAAGATAATTTCTGATGCTTTGTTAGTAATCACAACTAGAATGAGGTTACAAAGAAGTCTGGGTTTACATCCCATTCTTTTCTTAGACCCCAGATTCTTTGCACAATGGGGGAAAAAAGGAAAAGAAAACACACCACATTTTGACCTTCAGACATGTGCACCTTTCTAATCTTATCATTTGATCTGTTACAATCCTGAGATTACTTCAAAGCTTAATTATCATCTATGGATGGCCTGCTTATCAGAATAATCCTGCTCATTTTTCCATCTCAGATTGTATAAATTGTTTTAAAGTATATATTCGTGGTAACCCTTCTTTTGTCTGTACTATGAACAAATAATTAAATAAACACCATAACAACAAATTGTAAACATAAACAACAATAAATAAGAAATTGCAATTATATCTTTGGGAGGGAGGATATATTATGATTTATGTATTCATAGTACACATAACTATAGTAGATTTTATAGGATGATGAATATAAACTAAGTTAATGAGTACATATATGTATATATGTATATATGTATATATGTATATATGTATATATGTATGTATATGTATATGTATATGTATATGTATATGTATATGTATATGTATATGTATATGTATATGTATATGTATATGTATATGTATATGTATATGCATATGCATATGCATATATATATGACTCGACAGAATAAACATATATAACCCTTTCCTGGTGGAGAGCTGATTGGGAATAGAAACTTGTGGCCTAGAGGTTAATCTTCTGACTTTCAAGCAGACTGCCCAGGTTCAATTCCCACTACGGGTATGGCTATCTGACGAGAGCAAAATAGCTCGAAATAGATCTATAATAGTCTCCCTTTATTTTCATTTATCAGCTAAAAATGTTACACACACACATATATATATAAAACAGCCTGGATGGTCCCAGTGAGGGGCTGAAAGGCAAAAAAGAAGCTGTGATGCTTTCTCTCCCATATTTGGGTACACCAGGATAGCACGAAAGAAAAACATATATAACCCTTTCCTGGTGAAAGAGCTGATTGGGAACAGAGTCTATGGCCTAGTAGTTAATGTGTTGCCTTACAAGGCAGCCAGCCCGGGTTCAAATCCCAGTAAGGGGTATGGCTATCTGATGAGAGCAAAATAAGCTTGAAATAGATCTATAATAGTCTCCCTTTATTTTCATTTATCAGCAAAAAATCCTATACACACACACACACACACACACACACACACACACACACACACACACACACACACATATATAAAACCAAAGATATCTATATCTATATCTATATCTATATCTATATCTATATCTATATCTATATCTATATCTATATCTATATCTATATCTATCTATCTATCTATCTATCTATCTATCTATCTATCTATCTATCTATCTATATATATATATATATATATATATATATCATCTATCTGTCTGTCTGTCTGTCTGTCTGTCTGTCTGTCTGTCTGTCTGTCTGTCTGTCTGTCTGTCTGTCTGTCTGTCTGTCTATCTAGCTAGCTATCTAGCTATCTAGCTATCTAGCTATCTAGCTATCTAGCTATCTAGCTATAATATTATATTATTATATATATCTTTGGTTATTCGGGTTTTCTCCCGCGTAAAATTGGAAGTGTCTTGGCACGTTTCGATGAAGTCTCATTCATCATCATCAGGCTGGTGTCTTCTGCTTCCTGCTTCTAGGAGCAATATGAGATTGCTGCTGTTTCTTCCTTTTAACTGCCAGTGGGGGTTTTAACTGATAGGGTGGGAGCTTGGCTGTGTTCTGATTGGTTGGAGGTGTGTTCTGATTGGTTGGGGGCTTGGCTGTGCTCTGATTGGCTGGGGGGTGGCTGTGCTCTGATTGGCTGGGGGTGTGCTCAGGTTAGTCTGACTTGTAAGGGGATTTGAGCTGGTGAGCTGCATTGCTGCTGTTTGGCTTCTAGTTCGTGGTCATGCCACATCTTCATGGATGGTGTCAGTTTGCTTCATGTATGGATTGGAGGGGTTTAAAGTGGCTAATGATGCAGCTGTAGTATGGCTTCTGGTTTATGGTCGTGCCTCATTAGTGTGGGTTTGCGTTTGCTTATTGCGTGGATGTGTGTTGGTGACATCCTGTGTGGTTTTCGTGAGTGTGGGTCTGGTGTCATTCTTTGTGTTAGGGACTTGTTTGTCAATAAGGGCAGGTTTCCAAATGGCGGGTAGATGGGAGGTGTCATCTCGTTTATTCATGCTGTGTGGTGTTTTTCTATCTTGATGGCTTCTCTGATTATTCTGTTGTTAAAGTGTTCAGTTATGGCAATAGTTCTGGTCTTTTTAAAGTCAATTTCATGTCCTGTGGCTTTAAGATGTTGGACCAGGAAAGAAGTTGGTTCCTCTTTTTTGATTGAGTTCTTGTGTTCTTCAATGCGTGCACTTATTCTTCTGTTGGTTTGTCCAATGTATGTGGTGGGGCAGGTGGTGCATGGGATTTCATATACTCCTTGATTTTCTAACTCAATTTTGTCTTTGGGGTTTCTTAGGATGGTGGATATTTTTTGGTTTGTGCAGAATGCTGTCTTGATGTTGTGTTTGTGGAGGATCTTGCTGATTCTGTCTGTGGTGCCTTTTATGTATGGGAGAAGGGCTTTGCCATTTTCTTGTTCTTTGTCTTGGATTTTAGTGGGGGTTTCTTTTTGGATTAGATTGGTGATCTTATTTCTTTGGAATCCGTTGGATGCTAGTACGTTAATGAGAGTGTGTAGTTCATTTTCAGGTGTTGTTCATCAGCTAAGCATTTTGTTCTGGAGATGAGTGTCTTGGCTACGGAGTTGATCTGTGCTGGGTGGTGGCGTGAGAGTGCGTGCAGATAGCGGTTAGTGTGTGTTTTCTTCTGGTAGATGGTGTGTCCTAGGGAGCCATTGGATTTCTTGTAGACTAAGACAAAAGGAAGTTAAAAGGAAGTTAAAAGGAAGAAACAGCAGCAATATCACATTGCTCTTAGAAGCAGGAAGCAGAAGACACCAGCCTGATGATGATGAATGAGACTTCATCGAAACGTCGCCAAGACACTTCCAATTTTACGTGGGAGAAAACCCGAATAACCAAAGACCTACATACAAACACCCGCAAAAACCTCAGAAAACACACACACACACACATATACACACTTTGTTTTTAATTTATATATATATATATTATATTTTCTAGCTTTTCACAATTTTTCTAGATTTTTATTTCTGCAGAGATGTACTATATCCTCTATACTTTTAATGACTGACTCCACCTCCTTATGTTGGCCTATGACCATAATAAAGTATATATGTTGTGTTATGTTGTGTTGCATTGCATTGTGTTATATGCTATGTTATGAAGAGTATGACTGGTAAATAAAGGCACATAGAAATTCAAGAATCAAAATTCCATCAGCTTTCAGGGTTTCTTCTTCCTCTTCCTCTTCTATATGCATTTTGCTGAAATATTTTCCTCGGCATTCAGAACTTCCTGCTCAAAAACTAGTAGCTGTCAGAACAGGAGTTGTTTTCTTAGGTTGTGTTTGCTCTGGTCTATTAAAGTTCAGTACAATCAGAGAATGGCTGGGCGTTGGTATGGTGCTGGTAAGAATACTGTGCCCTGGTGGTGTTCAAATGGGAGAAGAGGAGGGGTGGATAAAGTTTCCTGGAAACGCTGCTCATAACTCATTATGGAATCAGGGTAGCAGAGAACTTCCAAAGACTTCCTGGAATGGGATGGACATGCTCTTGCTAATAAGTGCATGGAATGAAAGGGAAACCAGGAAATCAGTTGGTGGTGGGTAAAAGGAGGGAGGCTGTGAACCCCCACTTTCCCTCGATCATCTTCAGCTTCTTGGAGCTGCAGTTGCAGGATGTTACCGCTAGATGTCTTCCCAGTTAATGATACCATATTTACTATAGTGACCTGGGTCTCTCTCAGCGAATAAAATATGTCGATCTGGCCATGAAATATGTCTCTTTTATTTTTGTAGAATGGTAATATGGCCTTGCGCGTGTACACAGAGAGAGAGGGGGGAGGGGAGAGAGAGGGAGGGGGGAAAGAGAGAGAGCTTACAACACACACCCACACCCACACCCCAAACAGGATTTTTGCTTTTCAAGCAAACAATGGAAATAGTTTCTCCTGTCCTCTCTTTCTCTCTCTTTTTTTTGGAGGTGGGGGAAGGGAGGCAAAGGAGATGATAGTGATGATTTCTTATACAACTGGAATATACTTTTATTATTATTATTACTTTGTGATTGTCTGGAAATGACATGGGGAAGCTGACTCCACAGGATGCATCACACTTCAAACAGCTGAAGTCAAGGACACCCGGGTGATAAATGAGTTTACTTTGGAAGTTCTACTTTAGTACAATATTTGGTTCAAAGATCAACTTGCTTTCACTATTACTTAAAGGTGCAACCATGAGCTTTCCATACTTGCCTAATTCAATGTACCATGTCTACTTTAGCCTCCTTAAAAGGAAAAGAGTTTATAGGAAGAAACTTATTTCTAATTAAATCTATAAATATATGACACTTCAGATACATGAAAAAGATTTACAAGCTGCATAGACACCTTTAGCCATATATACATATACATACATACATACATACATACATACATACATACATACATACATACATACGTATTTTTCGGAGTATAAGACGCACCGGAGTATAAGACGCACCTTAGTTTTTGGGGAGGAAAATAGGGGAAAACAATCTGCCTACCAGGTATTCATCTGGCTAGCATCCTTAGTCTGGTCAGCTTCAGCACATTATTTTATCCCCTGGTTAGGACTTAAAAAAACCTTCTTCTGAGAGAGTAACAATGAAAGAGCATGCAAGCCAGTAAGAGCTGGGAAGATCGTTAGCACCTGGTTAGGGCTAGAAAAAAACTTCTTTGGAGCAAGTAGAGCAATGAAAAAAAACCCTGCAAAGACTTAGGGCTGGAAAAACATTCTTCTGAGAGAGTAACAATGAAAGAGCCTGCAAGGCAAGAGCTGGGAAGATCTGTTAGCACCTAGTTAGGACTGGGAAAAAAAGCTACATTCAAAGTATAAGACGCACATTTTCAGCCACTTTTAGGGAGGAAAAAGGTGCGTCTTATACTCAGAAAAATACGGTATACATACACAGTACACACACACACACACACACACACACACACACACACACACACACACACACATAATGGACTCAGGCAGGTAGTTAACATCCTGGCACACAAGTCCTTTTTAATAAAATGATTCAAGTGAGGACCTAGAAGAAAACATGAATGTCACTCTCTAAGGTGTATAAATTAAGTACATCAAGAAACTTACATAGAGCTGAATAACATCACATTAAACAATTTTAGATTACTTTTATTAGTCTAAAAAAGTAATAATTTTATGTTCATATTCTCTGAATGGTTCTTTACATATCACAATCCAGGCCATGGTCAGGTATAATTAAATATTTAGCCTTCTTTTGTAACAAGTTGCAACCAGTTTTGGTGGCCACGATATAGAAAAGATGTTGAGACTCTAGAAAGAGTTCAGCAACATTTTTAAGCCGGATTGCAACATATTACAGTAACTGACAGTGGATTGTTTAAAAAAAATCACGGTGTATTGTTACATTCAGTGGGGCTATTTCCTGGTAAGTGAGCATAGAATTGCAATGCCATACAATTTACATAATGTATATAGTCATGCTATGTATCATGTGATAAAAACCGCGTCTCTCTCTCGATCTTGCTCTCCCCAAGATTAAACTTAAATTTGTTCCTTTTCCACATGGTGTTTTTTTTTTAAAAATAAACCACATATTCCACATATTCGTACACTCTATGCAATGTCTATAGTGTCTCTTTGAGATTTTTAGGTTTGGGTAGGTCATGGACATAATAGACAAAAAACTTCTTACTTACTTGCAATTTTTTCTTCTTACGTTTTTAGATTCCTAGGGAGCCTAAGCAAGAGAACCGGTGGGATTACGGAATTAACATCCATTTTCTTTAAAAAGAACTGGCTAATAGATAAAACGCGACTTTAAATGTTTCATATTTACTTTACAGAAGTTATTTTTTTCCCCTTCCCCGGTACAGCAGGCGCCGGGGAGTGAATTCTGTCTGATTCTAAAAGCGACGGGGACTTTACCACATAGCCTGGAAATACTATCGTGTTTTCCCTTGATCTAGAAAAACGATTCTTGCGGCAGAAAGTAAGGTTTTGCTCCTATAAAGCTGGACAGAGAACAAAAAAAGGTAAAATATATTGTACGGTTCTTTTTCAATTAAATTCGAGGTAAGACCCATTCTGCTTTTCTACTGTTTTACTAAAGTAAGTTGAAAACTCCGATTTGTACACGCAGCTAAATCCCCTTGATTGGAAAGGAGAGTTAGTTTAGAAGGAGTCCTGCGGGTGCTTCACTGACATCACTAGGACTTAAGATCAGGAAATTTCCTTTTTATAAAAAACATAATACTATTATCAGCGCTACTACCCGTAGCATATCTTGAGAACTCCGTGTATAGTTAGGAAAAGAAAGACTCCGAAGCATTTAGCTTTATGCTTCCTTCATATCACGGAATTCAGCAAATAGATTAAAATGTGATTGAAAATTCATTTAAAGATAAAATGTTTATATTTCCTTTGTTAAAGATTAAAAAATTTAAAAAAATGTTTTTCAATTAAAATAAATGCAGTAGAGGGTAAATAGGTAATTACATAAAGTCGAATAAAAGAATCCCCACCGATCAGGAACCAAAGACACTTAAACTAGGCATATTCTTTATACTTCTGCTGGGCTCTTATGCCACCGTCTCCTGCCTTTTGAGTGCCATTTTTACAGCCTGGGGAGAGGGTCAGCGGTAGAAATAATGGCCTTGTATTAAAATACAAGTTTCAATTCCTATTTAACTTAGCGTCAAACCAGGAGGTAGCCGGGCGAAAGAGTACTGTAATGTCTTTTTTCCTCTGCTCTCGATAAGAAGCTTTCAAAAAGACCCGAAACGTTGTGACCTACGGGTGCCCCATCAATCTGTCGTTTGCAATTTAAACGTTTGAGAAGACTATTTAGCTATTTGAGAAACACACTTCGGGGCGGGGGGGGAGCAGAGATCTGGCAAGAATTAAGTCAGGAACGAAGGACTGCTTGTACTAGTTCGTGTTCTTACACCTTTAGAAGCCACTACTCCATCACTTTGGAGTTGGTCAATGGGAAAGTAATTCAGCACATTCATTCTTATCGAGCGATGGTTCATTCGAATTCCTTAGGTCAGCGATCTTCAAACTTGGCAACTTTAAGACTTGTGGACTTCAACTCCCAGAATTGGAGTTGAAGTCCACAAGTCTAAAAGTTGCCAAGTTTGGGGGACCCCTGCCTTAGGTGGAGTTCTGCTTCCTGCCATCCTTCCCAGCTTTTGATGCATGAGGATAAGAAGAGCTGGAAAGGAGGGGAGCAGAAATGATTGACAGGCTGGAGTACCCACACAATATAGTAGAATTCATGAGGCAGGAAAGGACTTTATGATCATCTCTGAGCCAGATTAGGTGACTTAGATAAATGTGCTCCAGTTTGGAAATGGCAGTGAACCGAAGCTCTACCTACCTGCGGGAAACGCTGCTCTTCTTTAGCTGCATAAGCTAAAGTTTATAAGCTTAGCTGAGAGGTAGGTTCATAACTAAAACAACTGCATGGGTGGGGGATTAAGGGGCTGAGCAAATTTCTGTCTAGGTGACCAATATTTCAAATATTTAATTTTTGTTACAGCAACAAGGTATATTTTATGCAACTACCTGAAATGTATTAATTGGGGAGCCAATTATCTCCCTTTCCTCTAATAGACCCTCTTCATGAGGATGCTAAGTTAGAGAGGGAAGTAAGCAGTCTGGCTACAACCGTTAACCTAAATCAGGCTTATTAAATACCAAGGAATGTTGACAGTTCCAGATTAAATTTTTATATATTTCATTACTCACACATATTCTGTATACACAGTTATGTACAGGACCTGGGCAAAGCTATGCTTTTTGAAGTCTTCTAGTCCCTCTACTGGAGGGACCCACCAGACTTTCCAGGACATGTTATGGCTACATGTCAAAAGAGTGTGGGGCAAAGGCCATCTTCGGAAAGGTTCTGGAACTTTAACTAGTAAATTGGGTGCCTTAAGATTTTCCAGGATTATAGGGATTCTTTTGTGCCTTAAAACTTAAACCGCCCCTCCCCCCACAACTCTTTGGCCTCACGCAGTCTAAGAGATGCTGGTAGACTATGTATCTCCATCCTCCCACCTACACCGTACCTTTTATATCTTCGGATTTGGTTTTGAACTAGGACCAAGGAAACTCAATCTGCACTCAGCCAAGTGGTTTAAGGGGTGACTTACTATATTTCTCAGCTTGTGTCCTTCACAAGCTATTGTCATTGGGATAAGTACAAGGCACTGAAGCATCTGGAGGAAATATCTAAGGCTAAATAGTTATAGTAATCATAATAAATATCCTGTTTGGAAGGCCTAAGGAAAAATGATCGTAGGCCAGCCTTCCCAAACCTGGTGCTCTACACCTGCATTGGACTGCAACTCCTATAGGTGGGGAAGCCTCTTCCTGGTATTCCTCTCTTCCAAATACGAGGAGAGAGACACACACAGGGCAGGGCCATCCTAAGCAAGTTTCTTTCCAAAGTGTAGTGGAATTCAGTGGATTTGGTGCAAGCTCCTAACCCTGCATTCTATGGATCCCACCAATAATTTTAAAACCCTATGTGAATAAGAAGGATCTACCGTGGTTTAATTTTAGATAATTTTCTTTAATATGGGGGATGGTCTCATTTGCCTTTGCTATTTTATCTATGTGAGAAAAGTGAAAAGTGAAAACATTTTGACATAGCTCGACAAGCAAAGCATCATTTCCCCATAAGCAAAACAGAATTTCATGTCCTTGTACATATGAATAGCAACCTGCTATCTGCACTGAAGTTTCGCCTGATACAACGCCCCAATAACTGCTCTCAGAACCCCCAAAGCCTTTTAATTCTTCTGTAGCAGCCTAGAACAGGGGCACCAATCCTATAAGACTGCTCATTGAGGATCAGAAGCCTTGAAATCACTGGAACACGACTTCAAGTAGGTTGACAGGGTTCGGACTGTATTAGTGTAATTCTCCTGTTTAGTGAACTTGAGATTTAGCGGGAATTGTTTTGATTTCCACAGCCGCCAAAGATGGAGACCATAGGGATGCAGGCACCGGCTGGGGAAAATATTGATTTTTTTAAAAACCGGAGCACTTCAGCACCGAACGACGTTTCATTTCACGAAAGACCATTGCTCCTACTTTGCGCGATGCGATGAATCCGGAAGAAAATGAACGTGTGAACCAACAAAGATGTTGCCAGCGCTTAATAAAAAGATGGCATTTCTCACTTTATCCTTGTGAGCGGTTGAATCATTCCACATTACACTTTTTTTTTTTGCTCCGAAACTTAAACGCTGTCAGTTGTGTACGACTTATTTCTAAGGAAACTACGCCTTGAAATCAGACCCGACTATGGTATAAACTCAGTTTCTGTTAAACACACACGTATTTCTAACCAGCAACTTCTGGTTAGAATATAGAAATATTATATTAATATAAAAATCAAGCGGGCGAAGGAGTTTATTTTATTTTATCGGATCGGTATCACATCCTTTTAGCCACAGAGCGAGCGAGCGAGCATACTCCACTGCGGTTAAATAATATAAAAGAAGGTGCAAGACAAGTTCTGTTCCAAAAGAGCAAAGATTCCCAAGCGATCTTTTTCCTCATAATTCTTCCGTTTTAAAATGAGCATTTCTCAGCGATCACTGTTAGGTGGAATTATAAGTACCGATAGTAATCTTGTAGACCAGGATATCTCCCTATCTCCGAGTTTTTCGCTCCGGCTATGGGAGCGGCTTTCGGAGATGCAGTCTGATGAAAACTTAATAGGTGCAGAGTGAGAAAGGTTTCCCTTATGGCGAATAGAAGAGACTAAACCAGGAGAAGAAAAACTAAGGAGGCGATTTTTGCCAAAAACCTCTGGTCCTTTTAGAACCCAGTTTTTCTCTCATGGAAATATTAGTTCAAGCCGTATTTGGAATTTGCTTTAAAACCTAGGAGAGACCACTAAAGCATTTATTTGTTTGTTATTAATATACAATCAATATAAGATTTCTGTCAAATTCAGAAGGCTGTCACTATTTCATGCTCCTTCATTTAATGTTGTAAAATTATTGCTTTAAAAAGAGAGACATGGACTCTAAAACAAGAAAGGAAGAACAAGAAAGAAAGAACAAGAAAGAAAGAAAAAAAAGAAAAAAAGAAGGAAAAATCCAAAATTAACACAACCTGGCTTTGATTAAAGCAGGAATTCTTCCAATCAGGTGACAGATTTTTGGGCAATCTTGAAACATTTGTTTTCCCCCTCCACTAAAAATGGATTTTCTTGAGAAATTAATGAGTAGCTTTTGTATATATCTTCCTACATCCCATTTGTTACTTTGAAAGTTTTGCTACTTTCAAGGTGATTAAAAAACAGGACAAGGAAAAGCCTTCTGATAGCCTAGTTGCAGAGATATTGGTAGGATCAATGTTTGTGGTGAATAAGTCCCTTGGTGTTATAAGCACACACACAGGAGCTGTCAAAGTTACGTAGTCTTTTGTTCAGGAAAAGGTTGCATTTAGTTCGAACTGAGCAGGCTACATGGTCTACCCACAGAAATGGATGCAGTCTGTCAAATGCCAGATGGTCTCCTGAAAAGTAAGTCCCACTAAGATTGTGGAACCGACTTCCTACCCAGGGGGAATGTGGCCTTCTTGTGTTCAGAATGGAAACTATCCATCCTATCCTTGATAAGATAGGAAGGTGCCAGGGGAAAGACAGAGATATGGAAGCAATACATTCCAGGCCTGTAATTGTCTTTCCATCTGAAGATCCAGACCAGACACCCTAAAATGTCTCCAAAATGCTGGGAAAAGCAGCCTGCTAATTGTTCCTGCTTTCCTGTCCTTCACCTGGTTTTATGAAAAAAAAGAGGGTGATCATCCAGAAGTGTGCTAGAAGCAGCCTAATCCCCTGACTAAGTAAAAACATTGTTTTATCTTCTATCAATAGAAGATAAATAGAAATAATTTTTACTGAATCCCCTGCAAAGCCCTAACTGCTATTTTACATGCCACGGATGTCAAAGTAATTCCATCAGTTCATTTATTTTTAGATATATATCCCCCCCACCTTTCACTTAGGAATTCAAGGTGTTATATGTTGCACACTCCTCCTATTTTTCCTAACTATAACCTCATATGATAGGTTAGGCTGAGAGAGGGAGATTGGAGCAAAGCTCCCCAGGGAGCTGCTACAGCTGAAGGTAGATTGCCAGCTATTTAACCACTACAATAGTCCAGCTATTTAACCACTACAATAAATTGGTTCTCAGTTGACACCAAAGCAAAGGGGAACCTACATGGCAGTAGACATTTAAAGTTTGTAAAGTATACTGTATGTCATTCTTGACAGTCCGTTCTGATTTTGGAATTTGATCAACAACTTTCCTCAGAACTGTTATGTAGGATCCAATCTGGGTCGGTCACTGGGAGGAGAGGTTTTGTCTTCTGAGCTTTTGGACTCATGCTAGAACCCATCTTGAGGGAACTTGTCTCTAGCTATGGTAGAGAGAAGTTAGGTTAAGCAGAAGTCTTCAAACTTGGCAACTTTAAGACTTGTGGACTTCAACTCCCAGAATTCCTCAGCCAGCTTTTCTGGCTGAGGAATTCTGGGAGATGAAGTCCACAAGTCTTAAAGTTGCCAAGGTTGGAGACCCCTGCACTATACAATATGCTTACTGGCACACATGGCCATCTTTGGGAGTCAGCAATGTTATTCAAAGCATTGAAAAGGAGTATATACTTTTAAAATAGCAAAATGTACAAATCAGAACATAGATCCTAAATCTATGATTACATAGCTACATTTAAATCAATTAATTATATAATTATATAATCAATATATATATTATATATTGAAATTTTGGCCCAAGATCCATGCTTCATTTTAAGCAATCAGTAAATCCATTGAAATAAATAACAATTAAATAAGTTTTTACTTATTTGGGTTTAAGTATGAGTAAGTCTAATTAATTAAAATATTTTTTTAGTTAGAATGTCAGATTTTGTTTAGTGTTGTTATTACATCTATAATGAACACACTCTGTTTCTACTCTAATCAGTAAGTAGACTCTAATCAACACGATGAATAAATCTAGATCTAAGTCACAGATGTCTACCCTAGTATGTCAGAGGGATCGTGGCGCATATCTAAATTTGGATAATAAAGGTGCTATTTAAAGTGTATTCCAGATAAAAACATTTCTTGTTCGGGTTAATTCAAGTAGCAGGAAAACGTTTAAAGACACTATACTTCATAAAATTACTTTTCAAAAAGTGGTAGGTTAAGTTATGCACTGTTTGTAAGTGAATAGCATTGAAGCAAAAAAAAAAATCTTTTACTGAATGCTCGCTCTCTTTAACAGAGGTAGCCAAGCTGTGATTTCAGTCTAGCTTTTTACTACGAGGCCATATTTACTTCTTCTGTATCAGACTTCATAAATTCACTCACAGTTAAGATCCAAGCGCAGTTAGGGTTTAAAGCCAAGGCAATTAGCAGCTCAGACTTTGCTAAGTGAAGAGATTTGTTAGGAACAAGATCAAAGTAAAGTGCATTAATTCAGTGCATTAATAGTAGAGCTCTTAGTTAGCTCCTTCTCCCACGCTACTCTATGGACTCACTCTGCATTTCTACAGGCTAGGAAGTAAAACATTAAGAGAAGTCCTAGTCTACAAATTCCATGATAGGATGATCCTGATTATAGTCCAGCAAGCCTGAAGGGTGCCAGCTGGAGAGAACTGATGTAAGTAAGAGTAATGTTTCTTTGCAGAATATGGAAATATAAATGTATGTGTAATAGTGAGCATAATGCAAAAACCTATTGGAATATTCTATCCCTGCACTAATTTTCCAAGATGCACTAATTTAAGGAACGAAGGCTTGATCAATGTTCCTGTCCATTCTTGTACAAATGTTTCATAGTAAAATAAATGAATGGAAGCAAAACAGTATAACATAAGACTAGTGCTCTTTGCTTCCACTATGTTCATAAGAATAAGTGGAAAATGAATTGTGTGGGGGGGGAACAATATGTAAGTAATAAGCTGGAAGAGCAAACATTTATTTTCTGGAAAGGGGCTAAATCAACTAGTGTACAATATATCACAAAAACATAGCTGTACACTTCTGACCAACGGGCTCAATTAAAATTGCTAATTTAATTGCTAATTCAATTGCTAATTAAAATCTTCATTTCTAAAGAGTAAAGACTTAGGGGATTCATTGAGGCTAACTTGAAATAAATACTGTATATTCAGGAACTGGCTGCATTTCTAACTGATGTCAAAGAAGAAATTTACAACTCAATCCTGTTTATATTTAATTTAGGGAGGGTTGGTCATGATCAATACTTGGAAGGGAAACTATCAGGAAATACCAGAAAAGTTAGACTAGAAATTTGAAAAAATATCCCAGAAAAGACAATGACAAGCTACTTCCGTATTGTTGCAGAGGAGAATTTCAAGTATACAAGGTCACCAGAATTGAGCTTGACATAGGTTAGGATTAAACTCTCCTAACTTCATCAGTGCTTCCTGATAAATCTTGGCTGGGCTGATAGCCTTAAGGTGCAATTTCTCTCTTTTTCAATTAAAATAATAGTATGCTGTTGTGCACAATGGTGGTCCTGCCAAATATTCCAACAAAATATTCTGCTATATGTTAGCCTCTTTTTACTTGCTCTTAAAATCATTACATAGTAAAGGACCATTGACATTTCAAAAAGAGTTGATTCCATTCAGAGAATTTAAAAGCACTGATCTATGAAATTAGAAGAATCCATTAGCTGGCCATCTAAAGGGTATATAATTCCAAGATAATATTTAAGCAAAATATTGCACAATCAATGGATGACTTCCACTAAATCCAAGCTAGGCGCTGAATAAGCTGCTTGTGGGAACCAAGTTGGGTCAGCCCTATAATTTTATTCAGTATGTAGTTCAATGTATTTTCCAAACCTCAAAATGAGTTAATTTAGTAATCTGATTAAACATGCGGTGTGAACTGGTCTTTGTTGAAGAAACTCACTCTGTAAGTCTAAAATTGGATTTATTTTCTATTATTAAAACATTAATTTCTGGTTTGGACTGTTAAAATTGTGAGGGATGGATTTGGAAAATAAATAGATATTTTGCAAGCAGGATTTATACTCATTTTTCTAACACTGCATCTGCAGCAACTGGACAGAAACTGAAGCTTCTTTTTTGACCAACCACCATCCCATGTTCAAGAATAGTTCACTTACGGTATTACATTTCTATACTTGGCCAGAGCTGCTCCATCAGGAACAATAGAGAAGCTTCCACCATTCAAACATGTATTCTGAGCAAAAAACAAAAAACAAATTCCTAATAATTGTGGGCTTCCTTGCAATTGAGATTATTATTTGGAAAGAAAACATGAAGAAAAGGACAATTAATAGTTTCTTATGATTTTGGTTTCATTCTTGTGCAGGATGAATGGATAGAAAATCAAGATAAATATAAGATGAGAAACAGGATTGGCCTATGCATAAGAACAGTGGGAAGTACTAGGACTCCTGCCATTCTTTGATGAGTTCTTCCTTCCTTCAAAAGTCAACCTTTGGCATTTCTAGAAAAGGAAGAGGATGTGCCGAGGCTTAACTTCAAAAAATCCGGATTATTATTCCATCAATTTGGAAGATACCTGAAGGGATTCATTTATTAAATCATCAATACAATACCTCTTCTGGGATCAGCAAACTGTGTGGTAATGTAAGACTTGTCTTCATTACTATGATATCAACTCAGTGATGATTTAATGATCCTATAAATCATTAGAAAATAAAGTAATTAGAACAATAATACATATTAGGAAAGGCTACTACAAATTGAAAGATACAAGAATCTAGCACATAACATGGATGGGCAACTGTGGAAAACCAAATCTGCACCCACAAGGACCAGTAAACAAAAATGTTAAATAAAATATAACCATAAATTTCTTATTAAAATCTTTGCTGCACTGGTTGACTGAAAACTGTCAATGTGCATGAAAGTTCCATTGAGAGGTTTTTCTGCTTCCAAGATTCCTATGTATGTATCTTACACCTAGAAAAATAAATATAGCAACTGAAACATTGGCATCATCAAATTTCCATCCAGGTGCGCCTGGTAGAAAGGGCCAAAACCCACATGTCAGGAGCTTGGTTCAATGTACTAAAATCCTTCTGCCAAGAACATAAAAACATATCTAGCAATTATGATGAACTCATTTATTCACAATGATTGTAAAGAGGAATTGTTTCTTCCTCTTTCTATGGGCTTTTTTATGATTGCAAGGACAACCATATTTACTTTTTTTTTTCTTTTACAATGTGGCAGTGCTCTTTGACATACTAGTGCTTCTGGCTAGAACATAGGAATTTCTACAGCAACAGAAAGAACTCTGTTCTGATCAGGTTGAGCTCAAGATACCTTCAAATAGTGCTATGTCATGGCCAGGGGCGGGTTCCTAATTTTTTTACTGCCACTCTGTGGGTGTGGCTTATTTTGTGGGTGTGGCTTGCCAGCCATGTGACCGGGTGGGCGTGGCTTCTCGGACTGCTGAAGGAAGGGGAACTGAGATAGGTCCTGTTGCCCGTTCCCCCTCCCCTCAGCAGCTCGAGAAGCCTCAAATGTGTAAAAATGCCTAGGATCATCACCGCGCATTCGTGGCTTCTCGGACTGCTGAAGGGAGAGGAACTGAGATAGGTCCTGCCGCCCGTTCTTTCAGCATCTCACACGCTCCCTCAGCCATCCTCCCCTGCTTGGACTCACTGTGGGGTAGGAAGGCAGCACATGAGCAGTGCCGGAAACTCGGCTTCTGGGCATGCGCAGAAGAAAATGTAAAAAAATTTTTTTACATTTAATTAATTTTTAATTAATTTTTTTTTAAAAATGGCAGCACCCAGGCACCGGCAACCGACCGCACCGGTACTGTGACGTCACCAGTGGGCCGCTACCGGTGCTATAGAGTGGACCGCACTGGTAGGAACCCACCACTGGTCATGGCTGATTTAATATCCACCTGAAATATATTGCAAGTCTTGGACAATCATTTTTCCAAGCCCAACAACAGCAATATGGTGGTGGTGAGAAAATAAGGCTGCATTCTCGCCTATGTATGCCTTTGAATAGTTCCCAGAAGAAAGATGGAATGTAATGATAATTAAATAGATAAATAAATAAATAGTATCTATCTGACTCTGGGCATCCATATACCCCTACCCCATTTTAGAAATATTAATACGTTGAAGAAACAGTAGACCTAGAAGATTGCAGATACTGACTACAAACAACAATATGACAAAGTAGCAACAATGGTGTATTGGAAGATCTGCAAGAAATACCACTGGTGGGATCACAATATAAACAGTATATTAGAAAATGAAGAAGCTAAAATGCTCCTGGACTTTAGAATTCAAGCAGATAAGCACCTGCCATACAATACCCCAGATTTAACTCTGGTTGATAACAAAGAGAAAGAAGACTGGATATTGGGCACTGCAATACCTGCAGAATAGAAGAGAAAGGAGTAAAATCACAAACTATTAAGACCTACAAACAGAAGTAGAATGATGGTGGCAAAAGCAAGCAAAGATAGTACTAATAGTAATAGGCACTCTGGATGCAATCCCAAAATATTTGGAACAACACTTGAATATCATCAGTCAATTGCAAAAAGCAGGTCTACTTGGAACAGCTCACATATTGCAACAATACCTCCAACATTATTAAACAACAAATCTGCCTATCCCAAGTCCTTTGGGAAGGACGTGACAGTTAGATAAATGACAAAAATGCCAAATTTAACATCTGGCTGACTGCAACCAATCATAATATATTTAACTTAATATATTTAACTTTAAGCTGCCTGTTTCATGCCAAAGTTTTTCTCCAAGAAAAAAGGGAATGGTGATGGTAGCTAGGGCCATTTTAAGCCTCAGCTGTGTCAAATATAATCTCCCTGATAATTAAAAAAATATTCAGACAATTGAATCTTTTTAGTTTTGGCTCTATCACAAAACTATTTTGGAGGTAAGGAGAAAAACACAAGGTCGGTAGAGCCAGAATAAAAAATTGTCCAAGGTATTCCTAGGTAACAGAAACTAGGTTGTACTCATTACTATGGGTTTCCCACAGGTTTTTTTTTTCAGATTAATAGCTATTGCTACCCCTGTGCTTATCAAGAAAGTACGCTTATTTTCATTTATTATATTTATTTTAAAATAACATTAAATATAATTAATAATGCTCTCGGATGATGCCATTATGTATTTAATAAAATTTTCCTCTTTGATAAATTAAACATTATAAATTGCTCTGCTTCTGAATTCTGTCTAGGTTTTTTTCAAGGCTTTCAGTCATATTCAGTTTGGGGACCTCAAACTGTGCTCCCATCCCAGATAGAAGGGTGGGTATAATTTGAATATCCACCTCTCCATTATTGTCTAATACGTTGACTAAATCACAGATGCATACTAAAATGTGACGTGTGTGTGCACACTAATAAGATTCTGCAAAGTGGTTAATGTGTTGGACCATGACTTGAGAAGTAGAGATCCCATGGATACCCTCCTTCCACAGGTTTCTTGCTGAGATATATTGGACCAATCACCACCTTAACATATCTCTGTAAGGTTGTTGAGTGGAAGGAAAAGACAGAGAACATAGATGGTATTTTAAGTTGTAGGACTATTATTATTATTATTATTATTATTATTATTATTATTATTATTATTATTATTATTATTATTATTATTATTATTATTATTATTATTATTATTATTATTATTATTATTATTATTATTATTATTATTTAGCACTTGACGAGAGCATAACAGAAGAGAAGTAAACATACACACGTAATTCACGTATAATTACGTAATCCACGTAATTATATACAATACTTCTATGAGGGCACAGCAGTGGCCTCATAACTGGATGTCCAATTCAGTTATCCAGGTGATCACCTCTGCTATTGCTTCATGCTGGGATGAAAGGTAGGATAAAAAAATAACGAAAAGGGCAATACAGCCTCACTTTCCCAAATGAAAAATGGGTATAATACTAGGTTCATGTCTCCTAAAGTATATGGTTCTACTGTATAAGTGAGAAAGGCATTGTAATGCTTTTGAAAAAGGATCTTGCAGAAGTCATAAACATTCACCACAGAATAAGATGCTGGTGAAAAATGCCTTGTGTTTATCAAAGGATTTGAGAACATGCCATAATAAAGAAGTTTATCTAAGTTCTCTCCTCCTCTCCTTCTCCGTCTCCCTGAAGAAGGCAGGAGTGGAGAGAGCTGCATGTGTACTTGAACACCTCCAGAGGTACTTTGAACAAATATTTAGTTTCCAAGTAATAAATTCGGGTAATGCAAAGAAAAAGCTTTTAGGCGCTCCAGTTGAAACTCGTTTACTGTAGGTGCTCAAAAAGGCCATGCTGATTATCTTCCCTTTCAGAACAGTGCTAATTTAAACCAGGGATACCCAGCCAAAACAGACCTGACCTCACAGACTGGAGTTCCCGTCGTCAGTCGCCATTAGCCCCTTTCCTCTCCTTAATGTTTAACCTTGTTATGGAGGAAAACTTCCCCTCCTTATTTTGGTAAATCTCTGTTTGTGCTCGCAGTTTGATTCAGGCTTGCCTACAGCAGAGAAGCTGGCCTTTCTGAAAACCAACTAGAAAAGGGAACAATAAAAGGAATCTGGATAGCATTTTTGTTTCCGTTTTTAGAAGAATATTTTTTAATTTTATTGTATTATGCCGTCTTTGCAACTCTTTACTGTTTTTCTTATAACACTTCCTTTCTGTTGCAAATAGTTCACTCTATATTTGGGAGAAAATGGATGTAATTCATTGCTTTTGTTTTGTAGCAAGATATACAGTACCTGGCCCACGAATGGGTATCCATGGCTTAGGACAGTGATGGCGAACCTATGGCACAGGTGGCACGCGGAGCCATATCTGCCGGCACGCGAGCCATTGCCCTAGCTCAGTTCCAGCGTGCATGTGCATGCCAATGCCCGCCAGCTGATTTTTGGCTCACGCAGAGGCTCTGGCAGGGTGATTTCAGCCTCCAGAGGGCCTCTGGGGTGGCAGGGGGGAGTGTTTTTGCCCTCCCCAAGCTCCAGGAAAGCCTCTGGAGCCTGGGGAGGGCGAAAAATTGGCCTACCGGGCCCACTGGAAGTCGTGAAACGGGGGAGTGGGGCATGCGCAGGGGGGTGGGGCAAGTGGGGGGCTTTGAATTATGGGTGTGGGCACGCACGTGTGTGTGATAGCGCACACACACACTATTTCGGCACCCGAGGAAAAAAAGATTTGCCATCACTGGCTTAGGAGAAGACAAGGCAGGCATTCTATATATACTCAAAGGCCAAGCACAAGCCTTCCTTGTACTCAGGATTATTTTCTCAAACTCAGTCGCTTTCCTTCTTGAAAGGACCCTGGTGCTCTCTGAGCTTGGTTGTTTTCTTGCAGATATTTCATTAACTAAACTAAGTAATGAAACATCTGCAAGGAAGCAATCAAGTTCAGAGAACACCAAGGACCCCTGATTTCAAACCAGAGCTACAAGTATTTTCTTTCATTGGTATCTTTCCTTCTCTCTCCTCCCACTCATACCTCCATATAGGTATGCAGCTACACACACGGCTCCTCCAGAATCATCTCACCCTGCGTAGCCATTTGTACACAGATATCCCAAATGCAGGTTTCCTCTGTCCTTTATCCTCCATAACCGCCTCATGCTCCCAGCTGCTTTGGCAGTCCTCCCCACTCCAGTACAGGCCTTCCTGCTTCCTTCTTGCCCACATTAAATTGCTCCTGGGTCTCTCAGTAGGGGGCAGCAGCTAGCAGATCTTGTCAGATATTGAAAGTTAGATTAGGTTTGAAAATTCCAGATCTCAAAGAATCACTGAGGGGCAAAATGGATTTAGGTGAAGTTCTGAGAGACAATGCTGGATATATTATTTATTATTCATCAATTTATAAGGAAAAGGAAACAGCTGTGGCAAGTAAGATGAAAGAGTAGGCTACTTTTGTGGGAAGTTTCCGAAGGGAGTTCATAGCCTTTCAAATATTTGGACCAGTATTTATAGATGTAATGAATGAGAACATTGGTAGGAGTAAAGGAAGGGAACCTTTGAAAGGAACTTTCAAACTCTTACCACATACCACAGTAATAAAACTGTGAAACCAAATAGAGAGGAAGAAGAGAAGGAATTGCATTTCCAGACTCCAGTCCCCAGCCTAGGCTTTCCCTAGTTACACCATCAATATGGATGTCTATTATTGAATCTCCCTTTGCAAATTCTAAAGATGGAACACAAATGGTTGAAGAAGAAACAATTGACAAACCAACCTTGCCTCATCAAAAGTGGAACAGAGAATATATGAAAATATACAACTGTTAGAGAGGAAAGTGTTTATTGTCACAATAAAGCCATGTTTTAATAATAATAATAATAATAATAATAATAATAATAATAATAATAATAATAATAATAATAATAATAATAACAACAACAACAACAACAACAACAACAACAACAATAATAATAATAATAATAATAATAATAATAATAATAATAATAATAATAATAATAATAATAATAATAATAATAATAATAATAATAATAATAATAATATCATGAATAAATGGGAGTGCACTAAAGTATTGACCCTCTGCTATCACTTTGAATATTCCAGCCATAGATATATTATAAGGAATATGTGTTGTAGCAAAAGTTTGGGGCAGCGGCATGAAGTAAAATGTTTACATCTCTGTTCTAAGACAATTGTGGTTGATGGACTCCATCCTATTCTGTCTGAAAAAAATGAGGGGAAATAGCATGGTGCTTTACAGAATCCATTGACTTAATAAGCATGAAGCATTTTTAACTGCTGAAATGTACTAATTACCTATTAACATCATCTAACTTTTTGTTTAGCACATGATCTAGCACTTAACTTGCATATGCCCTACTTTTCTTGATTTTGTGTGACAACAGGGCTGTCTTACTTTGCCTGTTGAATGAAGGTTAGCATATCTTGTAACCAGATTAAGAAATAAAAAGGGAGTACAGTCTCAAAATAAGAATGCAATACCACACAGGATTATACATCAGGTCATGTTGTTTCTTTCAAATATGTCAGACAGATTACAAAAAAATCTTCTTCCAATGACTGGTGAGAAACTATTTCAATAACATTAGTGGGGTTTTTTTTTAAAGAGGAAACCATTAAAAAGAGAGTGATCTCTGAAATGTAAATAACAGACTTTGAAATAGTGCTTTAAAAACCTCTGAGTCAGAAAATCTAGTTTACATAGAAGTAATTTCAACAGGTGTAGTTGTTGTTTCCCAACTTTTTCTTTTTTTAAACTATATGTAAAAATATGCCAAGAAGTGCTGTACTTTCAGGGACCCTTGAGCCAGGAAGAAAGAAGACCCTAGCAAAATTTCTTAAAAGGGTGGTGAGGCCATTGGGCCACCCTGTGTGAATGGAAAACTATGTGTGTCTGTTGAAACAACACAGAACTTTGCTGGAATATCAGAAGTATTTAGCTCCTGGCTTGAGGATTTTTTTTTTAATCTTTGTTTTTATGCCTAAACATATCTCTCTCCCTGTTATACTTTGCTTATTATGAACTAAGCAGAAAGCCCATTTTCAGCTTAAGTCTGTTTGGGATGAATCTGCTGTGTGTGTGTCCAGGCAGACATTTTATCACAGAAGGCTTAGTTTTAGCCAGAAAGAGGTCAGCCTTCGTAAAGTGACTGGGAAAAGTTTTCTATGAAATCTCAGCAATAAAAGATAACAACTGATATTATGGGGCTTATAGCAAAGGGCATTTACAGGGATTTTTTTTGAGGGGGAATTCAGAATTATTAAAAAATATAGAGAGGAAATTGTATTTTACATTTTCTTAATTTGACTTTAGATTCGTTTTGATGCTTCTGACAGAAGAGATTTTGTTGAATTATAATATAGCTTTGTATCATCCTGTCTATTTTCAACATTAATGTGTATTTAGGTTTGATTACAAGCAGAAGCAAATGCTACTTAAGGAGATAAGCTATTTTGCTGATAAGGTTAATTATACACAGCCCAGGACCTAACAAAGCACATTTTTACTTTAATATAACTGAGGCAAGCTGGTAAAAGTTCCCTAAGTTTATTACTATAGCAGGGATTTGCAAAAGTGTTGGTATGAACTGGCTTTGCTTCCTTTTTCATGGACACATGTTCCCACCCTTTGTGATATTAAGAAGCTCACCAGCAGTTTATGGAATAGCTGAATTTGCTGGCAGGATTTGGTTTTTTTTTTTAAGGAAATGTATGCATATCAAGAAGGGATGGTTATAAACTATTCAAGCCCTGAGCCTGAATACAAGAAGTTCCTTAATAGAACAGAATAGTTCCTATTTCTGCTCCTTAAGCAGAATGAGAAGCATTACAAATTTCTAAATGCCAACAGCTATTCATTAGGCAAGCTGATTAGAAACATTTGAGTTCAACAGCTGGAATTTATATTACCAAAAATGGAAAAGTTACTAACATTTGCTTGTGTTATTACTAATCGGACCCAGTCTGCATATTTGGAGGCTTTCCGTCTGTCCATGTAATTTAAGACAAAGATTGAACAATTTTAAAATAATGTTCTTAATGGGAATTTTTCATTTAGCAGAAGTGTAATAATGTAGATTTAGTAATGTGGATTTTTTGTTTGATAGAAACTTCCATAACTCTGGAAAGTTCTCAAATTGCATGGCTACTTTTTTTTTTACAGTAGCAGCAACGGATAATAGAGTTGGGATTTAGGTCTGTCGATTTCAGACAAAATGTTGTGAGAACTAATTGACATCCTCTCCTATAGAATTAAATTCGATGCATTGAGGGTGGACTTTCCTTACTGTATGTCTTCCCTATTTTATATATCAAATATACTTAACCACTCTTTGCAAACTATTATTTATAATTATTATGGTTGATCGCAAAGTCAGCTAGATATTTAGATAGGATTTGGCATCCATCTTCTTTTCAATCTTTCCCAAGGACTTGGGATGGCAGTTGTTGTTTGATGATGTTAAATGTATCATTGGAGGAGGTAAGCTTTTCTGCCTTTTGTAATTGACTGATGGTGATTTTGTCAATGCCAATAGTGACATTCAAATGCTGCTCTGGGATATAAGCTGTTCCAAGTAGAGTTGTGTTTTGTAGTTGATTGATGGTGTTTAAGTGGTGTTTCAGATGTTTTAGGAATGTACTCAAGGTTTTTTATTACTAGTAGTACCATCTTCACTTTTTTTGCCACAGTTGTTCTTCTATTTGTAAGTCTTTATATTTTGTAATTTTCTCCAATTCTTTCACCTCTATTCTGCTTTCTGAGGTACTGCCACATCCATTATCCAGATTTTTTTGTCTTTCTTATCAACAGTTGTTGAGTCTGAGATATAATGTTACAGGTGCTTGCCTATTTGAATTCTAAAGTCTCAGAGAACTTTAGCTTCCTCATTGTCTACTACAGGTAGTGCTTGACTTATGACCACAATTGAGCCCAATTGTGGTTGTTGCTAAATGAAACATTTGCTAAGTAAATTTTGCTTCATTTTACAACCTTTTGTAGCACAGTTGATAAGTGACTCGCTGCAGTTGTTAAGTCAGCAACATGGTTATTAAGCAAATCTGGCTTGCCCATTGACTTTTTCAGTAGGTCACAAAAGTGGATCACGTGATCCCAGGATACTGCAACTGTCATAAATACATGACTATGGGGTTCATGCAATGGTTGTACGTGTGAAAAAAGGTCATAAGTCACTTTTTTAATGCCATTGTAACTTCAAGCAGTCATTAAATGAACCGTTGTAAGTCAAGGACTACAGGTACATTGTCTATTTTGTTATGGTTTGTCCCACAGTCAGACATAGGTCCAAGACTGGATTTGACATTTTTATTCACCTTTCCAAGGACCTGGGAAAGAGAGATGTGGATGTTTGATGGTGTTAAATGTATCATTGCAGGATGTAAGCTATTCTGAGTAAAGCTACCTTTTGTAATTAACTGATAGTGATTTTGTCAATGCCAATGAAGTTCAAATGGTGCTCCAGTTGTTTTTGGGTTGCACCTCCTGTTATTATTATTATAAAGGCAGAATATTAAACAATAAATAAATATACATAAAATGTGAGATCACAACTGCAGTTCTTTAGCTGCGATGGCCTTCATATGCATCTAGTCTTCCTTATCAGCTTAGAATGCTTTAATATATTTGCGAAGTACAGATAGTCCTCAATTTACAACTGTTCATTTAATGACTGCTCCAAGTTACATTGACTCTAAAAAAAGTGACTTATGACCGTTTTTCATACTTACGACCATTGCAGCATCCTTATGGTCATATAATCAAATTCTGGCTACTTGGCAACTGGCTCATATTTATGACGGTTGTGATCCCCCTTTGTGACCTTCTGACAAGCAAATTCAATGGGGAAGCTGGATTCACTTAACAGCTGTGTAACCAACTTCATAGCTGGACTGATTTCACTTAACTATGGCAAGAAAGGTCGTAAAATGGGGCAAAACTCACCACTTAGCAACAAAAACTTTGGGCTCAATTGTGGTTGTAAGTCAAGGACTACCTTTATATGTATGGATCCAAGCAGTGTGGCATTTTGCAATTGACAAGAGTTTTATCAATACACATATTTTCTAAGTACTGTCAAAGATCAATTAATATATTATTATTTTTTGCAGAGTAATCCAGATATGTATTTAACACAAATATGGAAATAAAATATGCAAAGATGGAAAAATACAGCAAGGAAAAAAAATAAGTAACTATAACAGTGATTAGGGCTATATAAAGATTTATTATAAAGTTTTTAAAACAATGAATTTAATCATAACAACATAAAATCATATTGCTCAACCTTTAGAAACATTCTTCTTCTTGTTGTGAGAAAATAGGAGAACAAAGTAGTATTAAGATATGTGCCTAAATGCACTGTCCCTACTTCAGTATATTTAATACTATATTGAACTTTACCATAAAGATAAATTTATATGCTTTGTATGAATATGTCCAATTGATATAGTAATTTGGCAAGTTCCTGTTTATATAGTATTTAGAGTTAGGAACCATGTGTGCATGTGAAAATGTTACAGTACAGGTAATCCTCAACTCACATTATAACAGCATTGAATAAAGTGACTAATGACAGTTAGTAATCACAGTTATGTTGTCGCATATCCATGGTCATATGATCAAAATTTGGATGCTTTGTCAACTGCACCATATATTTATATATTTATGATTGTTGCCGGGTCCCAATAAGATCACCTTGTTTTGTCCTTCTGACAAGCAAAGTCAATGGGGAAGACAGATTCATTTAACAACCATGATACTTATAACAACTGAAGTGATTCACTTAACAGTCATGAAAAGAAAGGTTGTAAAATGGGAGAAACTCGTTTATTTATTTATTTATTTATTTATTTATTTATTTTATTTGTCAACAAGTGCAAGGAAACAGGACACATGAAAAAATGGCACAAATAAATGGATATAAAGAAGCAAAACATAGCCATAAACACATAAAATGAGTACATACAAATGGGTACAGTAGACAGGGACGGTAGGCACGTTGGTGCTCTTATACACGCCCCCTTAGGGACTTCTTAAGAAATGTGTAAGGTCACGGTAGACAGTTTAAGGTAAAAAGTATGGGGGTTAGAGAAACTAACAACAGGATCAGGTAAAGTGTTCCAGACATTTACTACTCTATTGCAGAAGTTGTATTTTCTGCAATCAAGATTAGAGCGGATTACATTTAGTTTGTATCTATTGATAGCCCTTGTGTTATTGCGGTTGAGGTTAAAGTAGTCGTTAACAGGTAGGACGTTAAGGTAGATGATCTTGTATACTTAGCTTAGGTCGGAACGTAGGTTATCCAGGCCTAAACGTAAGTTATCCAGGCCTAAAATTTCAAGTCTACTGGAATAAGGAATTTTATTGCGAGCAGAGGAGTTGAGTACTCTTCTTATAAAATACCTCTGGACCCTCTCTAATGTATTAATGTCCAAACTTAACAACTGTCTTGCTTAGCAAAAGAAATTTTGGGCTCAGTTGTGGTCGTATGTTGAAGACTACCTATGCTAGCACTAAAAAAATAATCATAGATCCCAACAGAAAAGGCTATCTTGGAGTTAGCATGAATTTCACACCAAATCAGGAATGTTTATGAGACTAAACCATAATTTCTAAGATGAGAAAAGAAGCACTTGCTAAAAGTATCAGAAATAATTTGATTTTCATTAAATTCAAACACTTCAAATTAATTATTTATCTTAGCATATCCCTCAAAGGCCAGATTGGTATTTACCATTGTGAATTATATACATCTAGCCTACTCACACCTTCAAATGGTAAGTTTAAAAACCCATTTTGCATTAATTTGAGTAGAACTACATTGCTCTTCAGGGACTGAATGGCACTCACTACCTAGTCTAGAATGGGACCCACTATACAGAATTAATAATTAGGCTGGTAGCTAATTATCTCTGTTTCTCTCTTTTCTTCTTATTTCAAGGCTAGTCCTACATCCTATCTAAATAACCTAGTGATCAGACTTTGGTCATTGTGTACAGTGGTGGGTTGCAAATATTTTTGTTACTTGTTTGTGTGTGCGCTTGCGCATGCGCGTGACCCTTCTGCACATGCGCAGGCGGGTGGGCGGATCCTCCCACCGCCGGTGCTACCGGTTCTAAGAACCGGTTCGAACCGGGAGCAACCCACCATTGATTGTGTATGAAATCACATGACTTCTTGCTGAAAGGAATCCATTGAGGGCTACTATCATGGCCTTCCAAAATTTCTTACCTGAGACAGCTGCTTCAATCTGCCTAAAGAAAATACAATTGTCCAGAATGACTATATTGTGGGTTATCAAGTGTAAACAAGCACATGTTTATAACAATGTTTATATCTAAAATGTACATTCTTTCTTTTAGTTTTCCAAAATCTCCATTGATATATGAGCGAATATGTTACCTTTATATAAGGAATACTTAGCATAATATGAAATAAAGCAAAATGCTGCCCCATCACCCAAGAAGTAAAGAATTTAGTGTATTCTCTCTTCTTAAAACTGGGAGTTCCTGTTAGGCTCCCAGCCAACCAGCCATGTCCTCCATCAAGATTCTTTCTTCTTCTGATCCATATCTATCAAGTCTAAGATCAAAACAATGACATCAATGAAGTGGGGAGGGGAAAGAGAAGTAAGGAGGGATGAGGTTGTTGGGAATTTGAATAGTAAATTACAGCCAATAATTTCCTCCTCCTTCTCACCACCTCCTCCTCCTCCCTCCCCCTCCCCCTCCATAATTTCAGAATTCCAGAAGCTTGGAGAATGCTCAGCTTTGTGTATCCATTTTGTTTTGCCCTTTTAGATGATTTGCCATGATAGTGAGATAAAAGCTATACCTATTTTTAATGAATGCAATAAAAAGGGTGGAGCTTGAATCACACCATTGTGGCTGCCATATTGATTTTTTGTCCCTGCTTCTTGGACAGCTTTGATTTGCCTTGCTTTGATTTTCTTTTTTTTAACTTCATTTTTGTAAATCTTCCAAGTTTACAAAAATTAGCTTACATTTTGTATTTAACAGTTTACAAGGTTTTGTTTCTTGGAATCTCTGGTTTGAGATTCTTCATTTCTATTTGTTTGTTTTAGGAGAAGGGAGAGATGCACACATCCTGAATTAGCATAGTAAAATGTGAGTTAGAATGTCATAATGTCATGGAACAGGAAATATCCTAATTAGAGCTTATCTGCGGAGGACCTGTGGTTGATCTTCCTGGAGGAAGAAATGTTCCCATAGACAATAAAGCACAATGTAGAATGATACTAAATAAATAATTCCATTCATATTCAATTGGTATATGATTCATATCACAGCTTTTACAATTCCCATTGAACTTCATGGTACTTATTTTCTAGTAAGCCATCTTAATCGGTTATGGTTGCAACTCATAGCTCCTTTGATGGCAGTAACTCCATAGGTGTAGCTTTAGAATACATTTGTTTAGTATTGCATACTGGTGTTTCATTTACTGTACTTATCTTTTTAGAAACAAATCTGAAAGAAGTCATTGGGGTTTACTCCCCATGAACGGTCAGAACAGAAGTATACAGCCACTAGCTATAGGACCAGATGTAGCATTTGGTACATCTTGTAACATGTAAGATACTAAAACAACAACAACAACAACAAGCAGTCTAGGCATTTGAAAAGTATCTGTTTTATCCTCAAGTCTGGGAAGAGAAATAAATAAGATTATAGTAGTGAAGCAATATAGCACCAGAAAAACAAAACAGTGGACTCCTCTCCACTCTCTCTTGCCAATGATCTGCTGATTTTACAGCCAAAGCTGGTTCACTAGCAGTGCGGCTCCCTAGATTTGAATGGGAGCACATAGGAATGACCCATGGATCAAGACAGCCATGGATCAAGCTGGGAAGTGGAGTCTTGAAGATTCCAGTTCCCCATGGGAATGGTCAGAAAGTTGTTGGGCATCTATCTTCCTTTCAGATTCCACACCTTCCTCCTCTCTCTACTTCCCTATTTCCAAACTTCTCCTTATCTGGCTCACTGTTTTTATATTTGGGGGGAGCTATTTGGGAGGCCAAAACCCTTCTGTTAAGTAAAGGAAAAATACAAATAAAAGACTGAGCATTCATTAATCTCATAGTAAAAGGAGTTCTTATTTAAATTTACTATTATTTTTGTAGCTTATCTAATGCTGCCTAGTTTTTTTTTAAGTTGATTTATGAAACTCAGACCCTGAGACATGTAAGGATAGGTGTGTCAAAACTGCCAAAGGTAAAATTATCAGTTATCTAAAAGGCAAAGAAGGACATGGACAAAGGGATATGCATAAGCGCATAAGAGTGCCTACAATCCCTGTCCTACTGTCCCCATTTATTCGTCCCCATTTCCTGTGCTCATATCCATGTTTATACTTATATCTGTTATCTCGTACATGTCTGACAAACTAAAATAAATAAATAAAATAAATTGAAAAGAAGGACCAATTGTAGAAAAAGGAGGACACATTGTTTAACATGCTTGGCATCCATGACAAACATTACAGTTAAAACCCGCAGAGAAAATTATGCCTATATGTATATGAAATTACTTTTTCAGCAACATAAAAATGAGTTTTCAATCAGTCATATATTTTCCAACAAGTCTTTATTTCCAATAACTTTTTTTGTATGTGTAATTCTGAGTCAGTTTTTGATTCCCAGTAACTAACTGAACAAGTCCCTGCAGATTTTTTTTTGGCAAGGTTTTTTTTGGAAGTGGTTTGCCTTTGTTTGCTTCCTAGAACTGAAAGAGAGCAAAGTGACCAAGGTCACCCAGCTGGCTTAGTGCCTAAGGTGGAACTAGAACTCGCAGTCCTCATGCCTTAACTATTATACCAAATAATAACTTAGATTTATATGCTGCCCAACTCTAAGTGACTATATAGTAATATATTGTGTAATATATTATATAAATACAGTATAATGTAAAATCAACTGCATGGCTTTTGAATTTCACCCTAGAAACATATGATGAATCCAGTGATCTCCATATTTCAAGTGATGATAGATTTAAAACTAATTGCTGGAATCAAGAAATAAATGAAGTCAATCTTAGCTGATGAATCTGTCTAAGGTTGAAGGAAAGAAAAAGGAGCCGATTATAAGGTCACAACACCCAAAAGTTTGAATGACCACTGCTATGGAAACAGTTAAAAAAAAACTTCCAAACACACACAGAGAAAGTAGGAGAGTATTTGATTTTAAGGCTGTGACCTCTGAGCAGAGAACATGAGAACAAAGAGGAGACTTTTGACAGAAGTCTGGTAACCTGACAGAAGAATCACCCAGTAGACACAAAATTGGCCACGTTGAGCAAAGTTAACCTGCCAAGCACAATATGTGTTTGACTTTTGTTTAAAATCTCTCTCTCTCTCTCTCTCTCTCTCTCTCTCTCTCTCTCTCTCTCTCTCTCTCTCTCTCTCTCTCTCTCTCTCTAGCCCATTTCGGAACAATGTAAAATATTTTCCTTCGGTTGTGCAATAATGCCTGTTCTGGACCAGGATTCTGCAGTTTTGGTAGAAACGGTTCTCTTTTACGTGGCTGGCTCCAGTTCCTTGCGGAAAGAAGAAAGAAGCGAAGCAGCTCCGGCATTCTGGGCCGAGTTCTGACGTCCTTTCTTCAGCTGTCGGAGACCGTCAGCTTTTTCTGACGAAAGGTGTTCGGAGCAAGTGCTGGCTTTGGATCTCAAGGATATCGCTTTTTGGATAAAGGCCACGATCCATGGCGAGAACCACAGAGTCCCTGCAATATATACGGGTTTCATTGCAGCTGTTAGTTGCGGCTGAAGGGCAGAAAAAGGCTTCTTTCGAAACGCTCATGAGTAACGATGAAAGCCTCGCCACCGGAGAAACACCGCAAGCCAGCCGCTTCCCGCGGGAAAGCTTTTCTTTACGAATTTCTAACCAGCCGCGGCTGGGAAGATTGAGACGAAAATCACCTAGCCGGGATTCCCCCCCCCCCAAAAAAAAGAAAGAGAGGGGGGGGGCCCTGCCATTTCATGAGGATAGGGAATTATATTGTTACTAATGGTCAGCCACTAGCGGCCCAATCTCGCTCGCCAGACGGAGAAAGAGAACGTCGTTTTGCCCAGTTGCCGGCAATCAAGCAGAATCGTTGGCTATTGCGAGGGTCCGGAGCAGTGTTTCTCAACCTTGGCAGTTTGAAGATGTGTGGACTTCAACTCCCAGAATTCCCCAGCCAGCGTTGCTGGCTGTGGAATTCTGGGAGTTGAAGTCCACACATCTTCAAACTGCCAAGGTTGAGAAACACTGGTCCGGAGAGATGAATGAAGAGACTACTGAAGTTGAAGGCCGGAGGCAGAATACTGGACCTGTGATCAGCCTTAATGGATTTATTGCCTTTGAGGGTATTTGACTAAAATGTTCATCATGCCTAGCCAGGGGTGATATATCCAGGACATTTGAAGATGAAGAAATCTGATTTTATAATTGTTTTTAAAGCTAACCCAGATAAAATTCTGCTTTGCACCACTGTAAGCTAATACGAGTATGCCAGTAATGAGATGTGGAAAAATAAAAAAGAGATTAATTGACCAAATCAACTCTGTAATATTCAGTTCAAAACATATGCAAATGAGCATGCAATTATTTCTACCTAGCTCCCACCATTAAATTAGGGAGAGGGAGAGACTTGTTAGTCCTCCAAGAAAAAGAGGTGGAGAGAAAGAGTTGTTGAAAAGTCAAGCCTCTCTGACAGAACTCACTGCCCAGAACTGGCAGCACAAAATCTTCCCTGGCTATACTGGTGAATCTATGGCTATGATGAATAGTCTAACAATGCAATATTCTCGCAAAAGGGCTCCTGGGATACTACTGCAGATAATTTCTGGAAAAAGGAAGTCAGGAGTCTCAATTTCTAAAAAATTTTTTTAGACCTGTTAGTGATTATATACTGCCAGATAACAATTAAATTTAGCTATGGGATTTCCCTATGTATCTTTGGAGTGCTGAGAGAGTTTGATGGAGGTTATCTTAATGTGGCAGAGAAATAATTCATGGAATAAGATCCCAGTGACACTGAAACTCTTGTTATTTGCTTTCTTGTTATTTGTACTAGGGTCCCTGCATCCTTTGTCCCACACCTCAGATTGAAATGCAGTTTTACTATTTTTGGCACAAAACAAGCCTACATTCTTGAATGTATTATGATGGACAGCAGACATATCTGATATAAATTTGTATGCCTATAGTATAATCAGGCCGAGAAAGGGTATCTGTCTTCTGTGAACCCTTTAAAAGAATATAATTTTGCTCAGTGATCCATTGTTTTTCTAAATAATACTTCCTGTATTATTTACCAAATACTTCTTGTTTCATAGGAAGTTTTATCTTTTAACCAATCTTAAAAGACACTTAACTATGGGGAAGATCTCCTGCCATTGTGCAAAAAACAAGTTATGCAGCTCCCCTTGTCTTTTACTGAGGTTGGCTGAGAAAAAGATGGATTGAGTCAGACCTTCTATTCCATGTGGTCATGAAACCATTGTAAAAGGCAGTACAAAAGTGCACAACTCTTATGTGGTTATCACTTATTGTAGGTTACAACTAATTATTGTCCTATGTTATAGAATTCCAGGGATGGATACAGTCAGGCAGTCAAGGCTTCAATCTGCAAAACTCTAGAGACAATGTAATAGATCCAGAATTGCCTCTGCTGGGAATTCATTTTTCTCTTAGGTCAAATAAATTGGTGCTTTGCTGGCTGAGGAACTCTGGGAGTTGAAGTCCACAAGTCTTAAAGTTGCCAAGGTTGGAGACCCCTGTCCTAAAGCATGCTGCTGGAGTGTATGGGCATCTTTATCTCATAAAGGCCACTCTTCATCTTTTTATGTATCCATTTCTATACTGCGTAATAGCATGCACATTCCACCTGACTGTAAATGGTGCCAGATACACGGCACATGTAACACCACTTCTGTGTGAGCTACATTGGTTATCAATGCATTTATGGGTGCAATTCAAGGTACTGGGTGGGTTATTTTAAAAGCCCTAGATGGCTTGGGATTGGTGTATTTGAGGGATTATCTTTTATTAACACTGTTTATCTGCCCAACTTGATTGACAGGAATGGGCATGCTGCAGATCCTGCTAGTCAAAGACTGTCAGCTGGTGGTGACCAGAAGATGAGCTTTTTCCTGCAGTGGTCCTTGTTCTAGGGAACATCCTTCCCTTCAGAAATTAGATTGGCCCTGACCCTATTAGCCTTTCATAAAGCCTTGAAAACCTGGCTATGCTCCTGTGCCAGGGCATTGAATGTGCTATTTCCTGGCTGCATTGTTAACTGGCCAAGTATCCTGCCACCAGCTATATTTAAATGGGATGTTTTTAGTGTTCTTACTGCCTTTATTGTTTTAAAGTATTTTTATAATTTTAACTGTAATGTGTTTTATGAATTGTAAGCTGCCCAGAGTCATTGACTGAGATGAGTGGCTATATAAATTGAATGAATGAATGAATGAATGAATGAATAAAGGAATAAAGGAATAAAGGAATGAATGAAAGAAAAGCTATAATGCCTCACCAACCACTAACCTCAAATTGCAGGGCACAAATGTCAATGCAGTAAGCAGGTGAGGGTGCTATTTTGCCTTTATCTTCGATGACATAAAGTCAGGCAGGGCCAACAGCTGCAGCCGTTCTGCCAGAAAAAAAAGTGCAACAGTGGAAATGGTCTGCTGCCAGCTGCAACCATGGGTACCTATTAGGTCATTTGGATACAACAAGCAGGGCAGGTTGACTGAAAGCAGCTCTGAGGTTAGAAGCAGGGGATGCAGGCTGCATGCTCCATGCTTCAAATACAATCGTGGTTCTTGACATTCATGGTTCTGCAATCCCAAATAATTATATGTCCTTGCAGGGTTGGAGAAGGGAAAGGCCAGTTCTTCTTTTGTTTTGGTATTGTTTCCTTCACCATAGAGGCCCTCAAGCCCCTAGTGAGGAGCCCAGTCTCCACTTCAGCCAGGGTTGACATGTTAGTTGAAGCAATAGTCTTCATCTATAAGAATCCTCCAGGGACTAGACAACACAATGATCCCCATAGCAGGATAAGACAGGATCTCAAAATACCAACCAGAATCCTTCCACTACATATCATGGATCCTCATTTATGACATGCTCTGAATCAGGGGTGGGTTCCACTTACCTTCGCCACCGGTTCATATCGTGCGTCCCTTCGTGCAATTTGGCTTCTGCGCATGCTCAGAAGCAGGAATCAGCCCAAAACACAGCTGAAGAGCTGATCAGCTGTGCTTCGGGCGAAGAAATAAAGGTCAGTATTAACCCGCAGGAGGGCCCTTTTTCAAACAGCGGAAGGGGAAAAATTTGCAACCCCCCCCAAAAAAAGATGGCGGTGCGCACGGACCGGCACCGACAGTGATGTCACCAGCAGGTCACTACCGGTTCAGACTATCTGGTCCGAACCAGGAGGAACCCACCCCTACTCTGAATACTTTGGATATGTTTCTTCCATCTTCTCTGACAGTAGTCAACAATAATCCATTTTTGCTCAATTCAGAATGGCAGGATTAATGTAAATCCCGAGGTAATCCATGGGCCTGTTCCCAAACAAGAATCCTTTCAAATGGCAGGGTTTGTCAGAAGTGCTCATATTGGAGACAACCTTTCAACTGTGCAACAAGAAAATAATGGCAAAAGGCCAACACATCGACAGACTCAACCATAATTTCAGCTGGGAAAATTTTGAGTATCCAACACCAAGCTAAATCCAAGTACGCTAGGTAATTTATTGACTTATACCTGGCTCAGGAATTACGGTACTATATTTGTGATATATTCTTTCTTAGAATAATTTTGGAAAACAGAAAAGACTTTTAAAAATGTGATGGTAAATGATCAACTCAGATCAAGAGTTTCTTTTGACAGAAAAAGAGAAATCAGAGATTCCAATCTCAGCTGAATTTCTCTTAAGAGTGGTGACTCTTCCTTCTTACATTAATTGCAAGTAGAAAAATCTTTTTCTAATTCCTAACTTTTTGAGTGGGTCTCTTAATTCCCTTTTGATGTCCTAAAATTTTGTTTCTAAGCCAGCACTTATTAAAAGAGAAAGAATAATGCAAGTTTCCAGTTTTTTCTTTAATAAATTATCCTAACTGGCAACACTACATGTTTAAAAATGGCCATGAATTTTGAGGACGTAAAACAGACATATTAAAAAGGGATTTTCCATCAAATACACAATAAAAAATGAATAGAAAAGATTATTGATATGCTGTTGCACATATTTCTGTTCTAATGCTTGGAATTGAATACACAACATTTATAGTTGAAGTTCAGCAGTTAGACTTTTTAAAAAATATATTGTTGAATCTACTAACAATTTTAGTAGAATATATCAGCAACTTTAAGTTCCATTCATTGCAACTGAAAATTTCTTTCATCTGCACACTTAATTTCAGGACATTAAGCCATCTGTTAATATTCCTGTCATTGAATACTGTGGAAATAACTTCTGATTAAGATGATTAGGTTGCAAACTTGTCTAGACCTGAGAAGATGCATTTACATTGATGGTTTTGTTTGCTCAGAGCTCACCTTTCAAGTCTTGTATCAAGGTAATCCTCAGCAATTAAGTCACATTTTATAAAATAAATTAGAAGTGCAGAGAGAAGAACTTGGCTGAAAATGTGCATAGAGCTATAGTCTTGACTTTCCTGGTTAGTGGACACAGCTGATAAACAGGATTGGACAGAACCATAACTTTAACATCTAATTGCTCAACTTTCTCAATGTCTTACTCTTGTATCTATTACAGAGAAAACCTAGATTTTTTTGCCCCAATTTCTATTAATGATCCTTTCAGTGGTCTTATTTTTCCTTCAAATAATATACACTAAATTTGAAGTAGTATTAACAAGTAAAGGAAATAACAATCCATTTGGGCCTATCATTTCTGTTTTCCCTTAGTAACTGCATGTAGTTTAAAGCTGATCTGTACACCCGTTCAAGTATCTGGAGGCAAGTTTCATGATAAGCCAGCTATCCTGGAGTAAAGCACAACAAATTTGGCAAATAATTTGTTTCTGGTACCTAACAAAAGGATCCCGAAGCACATCACTTCGTTCCCACTTAATAGCAACAACAGTGTAGGAAACAGTTGATGCACATGCCACCTATGAAATCATAAATGTTTTAGGTCTGTGAAGTCCCTGTGTTATTGAAGCTGCAGCAGGTTAACACAGCTACCTATCTGGAAGACAGGTATTGCCAGTGTTCACATAACACATCAGGGCAGGGTGTGACTAATGCATACATGCTGTCCTTTTATTTTTACCCCCAGTTCTTCTTCTTCTTCTTCTTCTTCTTCTTCTTCTTCTTCTTCTTCTTCTTCTTCTTCTTCTTCTTCTTCTTCTTCTTCTTCTTCTTCTTCTTCTTCTTCTTCTTCATCATCATCATCATCATCATCATCAATCAGTTTTGGCTTCAGGTGCGTTGCACACCCAGCCCTTTGGCTGTCCAGTAGTATTCAACATTTCCGAGTAGTATTCAATATTGAATGGGTTACTTTAAAAACTAGGATGAACGTGTGCTGGGAAGGCAGTCTTTTGGGTACAACCCCCCCCTTTTTTTTTATCCGTTAGAATGGCAGAGATAGTTCAAGCAACCCAAAATCCTTACATTCCTCCTTCAAAAAAGATTTCAGCTTTTAAAGCAACGCCGATGCACAAAACCCGGCGTGCCCCGCTCTCCCTTCTGGAAGGGATCCAAAGCTCCCAGCTCTAAGGGGCCCGACGGCTTCCTTCTCTCTGCAGCGGCGCCACCTTCCTTCTCCAGGGTTTTAGCCGAGCTGTTTGCAAAGAGCTAAGGCCTGTCTGATCGCCCTCGGAGCGAATCTTCGCTGGCGGCGGAACGCGCCGGGTGGGGCCTTTTGATCTCTGCTGCTGGCCAGCAGTGGGGGGCGCAAGAAGACAGCAGTTTGAACCAAGCTTTACGATGGAGGAGGAGAAGGAGGAGGAGGGTTGGAGCTTCCCCAAAGGGAATTGCTGGGTGAGGGGGGTCAGAGGGCGGAGCCAATCTTATAACTGCTTCTCTCTGCACGCCGACAATCCCTCTTTGCTTCCCGGGCCACCTCTTCCAATTCCGAGCGGCCTTTCTTGCTTTGCCTTCCGCGCGCATCTTGTTTCGGCTAGGGCTGACCTTGCCTTCGCCAGAACCAAATCGTCGGTGGGGAGGAGCCTCAAGTCGAGGGATCAGAGGGACAAGAGAAGGTTGCCGAGTCAACGGCTGGATCGTGCTGGCTTGCGATCGAGGCGCTATTGAAAAAATAGACCCACCTACTAAACCTCGGTCAGTCAAATGAAGGCATCGGATTGCGACGCGGTCTGGATCAAAACAACTTCATCTCTAAAAGAGGCGCTTGAAGTTTCACTCGGTCACTAATCCACAGCCGGTGTGGCTGCAGAATCTTGGTATTGAAGGACTCTGCACATGTTCAGACGCTTTCTCTAGTGCAATAAATCAGCATGCTCAGAGTAAAATGGCCTCCTATAAGATAATGATTCTAATCTAATGCATATCTTTTCCTCTTAACACTGAGAACCAAGGACACCAAATCGGCACTCTCCTCTGTTATAATTAGAATTGAAAGCATTCTATTATCTGACACTAAAACCATTTTTTTAAAATTTCCCAAACAAAAATTGGAGTCACAATGGATAGGATTTTACTGCATCGCCTGTAGCAATGGAAAGGTAGTCTCCTTATGCTTTTTGAACCAATGTTGACCTGTTATAGAACGTTTTAAATCCACACTGAAGAAAAGTCTATAATTTCCCTTTTCTGGGAATTACCCCAGTGCCTCTAAACAGCCTTCCTGAACTTGGTATTTTCCTGATGTGTTGGACTACAGTTTGCATAGCAATCGGTCAATGTGGCAATTGAATGAAGACACTTGTAGCCCAACACACATAGAGCCATAGGGTTGGAGAAGATTGCTTCAAAAGCTGTCCAATAATATAGTTAGACAGCTTGGAACTAAATAGCCTTCTATCTCCACAAACGCACCATTTTAGATGAGTAAAATATTCCACTTACCGTAACTTCAGAATGAGTTGCTGCACTTACTCCAATCAAAGAACAGATTCTTGTGTTTCTGCAAGAAAATCCAAGCTTGATAATATTGCTGAGAAGAACAGCAGAAAGATGAGGTTCCTTTCTAGGGCATCAGCATCTGATATTTCTTCCAAAAATAAGTTCCATGTAGCTCTCAAAAGGAGGCAGATGCCTTTCTTCAATTTGTCCATTTTTTAAAATAAAGTCAGTGACCTCTTCCATGTCTTATTAGAATCTTTATTCTTATCACAATATTTCTAGAAGAGAAAACACATGATTTGCTGGCTTTATTCTCTGCTGTACTTTAGCTGCAGAGGTAATGTAGATGGTCTTTGGCTGAAGGATAATTTAGAAGTGGATCTCCACCGATGAAATCCAATATTCCACAGATTGCTTATACTGTACTAGGTTGAAAAGCAGGATTTTGCTATCAGACTGTTGCAAACTGCAAAATTTGCTGGGCTGCAGGGTTTGCATATTTGCATATTTCTTTAAAATATTTACAACTTGCTTTTTAGCCTGAAACTTCCTGGAAGAATTTTCAGTTTACATAATAAATACCAGATAATCCCTGCCTTTGGGCTTTAGAAAGTATTGGATTTTAGAAGTTATGACACAAAAGGCAAAGTGGTGGGGGGAAGGAAAAGGAAAACAAAAACTATTCTGGCTCCAGCTCTTAGGGTTTATGTTTCCCATAATGGCCAGCCATGATGGAAATGGCTGCTAAGGGAGATCCAGTTGACATCAGGCCAGAACAGATGGTCCTGTTGCTTTTCTCCACAGGGAAATTACTCCTTATGTTCTCTGTGAAAAAGAAAGAACTGCTCAACCCAACTGGTAGCAGCAGGTAGAGATGCCAATTCTTTGGCAACTGCTTCTTCTCCATTGACTTCTCCAAGTCATTTATTAAACAGTCTATTTAAAATACTATTAATTAAATCTGGCTCACTCGGAGTCAATTGCAACTAAATGAAAGTGCTATTTGAAACTCAGGCTCCAAGAACCCAGGCAATGCTATTCTTTTGATCTAGCTATCTGAGGTGCGAATTTGGATATGTTCAGGTTCTCAAGAGAGAGAGGGGGGGGGAGGGAGGGAGGGAGGGAGGGAGGGAGAGAGAGAGAGAGAGATTTGAATCCCACTCCCAGAAAATAAGCTAAAAGATGTTTGTCTCACAATCCAGTATAAATGCAAATGCTTTCAGACAAGGGGGAGGAATGATGACATGGAAGTGCAAGGAAACTGGTGGAAAAAAAGTTGTGAATTTCTGTTGCTTTAAAAAGAAGGCTGAGGCCTAGCAGTCACATCTTATGGAGCATTCATCAGACTTCCGACTACCTGCATCTGAAGGGTCCCAGTAAGGACAAAATAAATCATGCAGTGCTTCTTCCTGGTCAATACAGTAACTGAAAATTCTACGCAGTATATGTCTTGTAGATAAATAAAGAAATTATGCCATGTCATGACAGTCATGTAAAGCCTCATCCATGGACATATAACATAAGGTAATACCGTATTTTTCAGAGTATAAGACGCACCAGAGTATAAGACGCACCTTAGTTTTTGGGGAGGAAAATAGGCGAAAACAATCTGCCTACCAGGTATTCATCTGGCTAGCATCCTTAGTCTGGTCAGCTTCAGCACATTATTTTATCTCCTGGTTAGGACTTTAAAAAACCTTCTTCTGAGAGAGTAACAATGAAAGAGCCTGCAAGCCAGTAAGAGCTGGGAAGATCGTTAGCACCTGGTTAGGGCTAGAAAACAATTTCTTTGGAGCAAGTAGAGCAATGAAAAAAAAACCTGCAAAGACTTAGGGCTGGAAAACATTCTTCTGAGAGAGTAACAATGAAAGAGCCTGCAAGCCGGTAAGAGCTGGGAAGATAGATAGCACCTGGTTAGGGCTAGAAAATAACTTCTTTGGAGCAAGTAGAGCAATGAAAAAAAAACCTGCAAAGACTTAGGGCTGGAAAAACATTCTTTGGAGAGAGTAACAATGAAAAAGCCTGCAAGGTAAGAGCTGGGAAGATCTGTTAGCACCTAGTTAGACTGGAAAAAAAAGCTACATTCGAAGTATAAGACGCACCTGAATTTTCAGCCACTTTTAGGGAGGAAAAAGGTGCGTCTTATACTCCGAAAAATACGGTAATTGTATCTCTCTTAAGGAAAGGGGGACTGAAAATACTATTCTGACAGTGTTGCAGGAGACTTGGGATCTCTTTAAATCAAGTTGTACCCAAACTTAACTGATCACCAGATGATTTTGGGAGTTAAGTGTCCTTGAAATGAAGTTTAGAGCTATTAACATGAGTAGGGCAATCAATAGAAGGCATAGAAGGATAGATCTAAAGAGCTTGCAAAATAAAAAAGAAAGGCACATGGCAGACCGGGACAAAAATGTGCTGGGTTTCCTACCTTAATAGTGATTTCCAGAAAATCGTCTTTCATAGCTGTTATTTCATCATTCTCTAGCTGTATGGCTTTGTATCACAGTCTTTATTCTCTTGGTTGCTTTTTATTTCTACAGTGCTGGGTGATTTTGAAGTGCTGACATTGAACTTGAAAGATCCATCCGCAGCCAAGGAAATCTCCTGGGAAATTGCATTTATCTTAGAGTCCTGAAGTTGAAAAGTACTTTCATTTGGTCTCTCTAATTTTACACTGTCCTACAAATTTGACATCCAGTAAAATATCATTTAGTTCAAGCCAAGGAGTTTTACCTGTTTAGCTGTTTTAAATTTTAACCTTACCATGACTGCATCAGGGTGAAAATTAGAGAGCCAGTTTGGTCCAGTGGTTAAGGCACCGGGCTAGAAACAGGGAGATCTGTGAGTTCTAGACCCACTTTAGCCATAAAAGCTGGCTGGGTGACTTTGGGTCAGTCACTCTCTCTTAACCCAACTTACCTCACAGGGTTGTTTTTGTGGGGAAACCAGGAGGAGAAAGATGTTTTGGATATGTTTGCTATTTTGAATTATTTGTAAAAATCATAAAGGCAGAATACAATTAAATTAAAAAATAATAAAATGTATTTAGCTAATCAATCACTATTATTTTTCTGTGACTGCACTGTTTTTTAGTTAAATTAAGTTGTAACCATGCGTCCATGTCTACTTACATTATTATTAACTATTCTGGCAGCCAAAAGGATTTAGAGCAATGTTCCCTGTCATATCAGAAAACGGCGCGCGGCAGTTAGAAACTGCCACATGGTGTTCTCTTTTTATCTGTGCGGCCGCGCAGCCGCGCAGCCTCTGCCATTAGGAAATGCCGTGCGGAAGTTAGAAATTTTCACGCAGTGTTCTGTCGTTACGTGCGCGGCTGCACGGCCACGCACCTTAGAGGGAACAGTGATTAAGAGTAGGCTAACTCAAGATGTATGTGTATATATTCACATTTTCATATCCCGTTTTGTGCTTAGAGACACATTAAGACAATCATTGTGAGGTCATATTTGCCTCTTCTGCAATTCTCATTGATGGGAAAATTGATCAAAGCTCTCCAGAGCCGAATCAAAATGGAAAACTCTAAACCTAAAATCATTTCTCTCTGACTTCATTATTTAGACAGTGCTCAAATACAAGTCCCAGAAATTATGCCAGGCTGAATAATTTAATAAATGATAGTTTTTCCTTATCTAAGATATTAGTGCATCATGCATTAAATCACAATTTGCAATTTACCCTGCCTCTTCCAAGTAATTTTCACTAATCAAGTAGACATGGATTTAATACAAAAGTGACAAAGCTAACTCTGCAGAGGCTACTTGACATGGTGGCTTATGTAACCTTAACTGAGGGCTTACATCAAGCCTTAAAGAATGCATGGTACACTCTTCTCAAGAAGCCATTGATCAGCCCAAATGTATTTGATAATTATAGACTTGCCTCCAACATTCCTCTTTCAGACAAAAATGCTGAGTAGATGGTAAGATTTAAGCCCGATAGGGGCTCAAATCAATCCCAGATAAATTGATTATGTCCTCTGGCATCTTTACCACCATTCTGCAGCTTTATATAATCTTGATTTATTTTGCTATAATTTAAAAAATGTGGTTGGCTGATCTGAAGTATTGATATGCCATTAGCCCATGAATTTCCCCATAAGATTTACCGATTTATCTGTGATTTGCTGGCCAGGATCATCCCAACATTTATGTTTATCGCATGAATAAGAATCAAAGCATATTTCTATCCAAGCACCTTTCAAATATATGTTCTAACATTTAAAATGCAGTGGAACTTCAGTCATATCAAAGGAGTCTCATAGTGACTTTCTACTTGTGTTGTAATGGGTTTTGGACTTGCTCATGCACGCCCATCAATAAAGCTGAACATCATTAAACTTAGAAACCTCACTGTATTATTATTATTATTATTATTATTATTATTATTATTATTATTATTATTATTATTATTATTATTATTATTATTATTATTATTATTATTATTATTATTACTATTATTATTATTATTATTATTATTATTATTATTATTTAATTAATTAAACTTGTATATTGGCCAACTCTAGGCAGCTTATATGATAATTGTAAGTAGGATAAAAGCCATTTATTTGGTTGCTTTCCTTTAAACAACTTAAAAATAAATTATTTTTCTACTTGAAATACATTAACAGTATTAACATGAAAACCCTTCGAGTACATACATTACTTTTAGACTAATGTTTATTTTTACAATATTTTCTTCATAAACTCACTGGGATTTTAAAGTATTTACATCAATGTTTATCTTAGGTTTATGTTTTTCTCTTTGGGATAATTTTCCATATGAGACTTAATTCAACTAATAAAGTAACCTGAAATCTTACTAAACTATTTTACTATACAGTCTCTATTAATCTAGTACAGAATTTTATAATTTTCAATAGCACATATCATCTGTGTATAATGACAATTCTAGCTGTTTTTATGCTCAAAATGTCTTGTTTAAGAAGTTTATGGGCTTCTTTGATTACTTCTCTTAGACAAACTGATAGCTAAGGAAATAAGTATGTTTTAATAACACTAACCCAAGGATTGTAGTATCACATTTTGATCCAATAAATAAAAAAGAAGGAAACTCATATTTCAAACAATGTTCCAAAGAATTTCACTGCACCTTATCAAACACCTTTTTCCATAGATACCTCTGACAGTCACTTTTTTTTAAAGTCAACTATGTAAAATATCAATACGTCTGTGGCATATCACCCTTTTAGGAAAAGATTGCACCAAATGGAATTTAAATAATTTAATTTATATGCCAGAGTCATTGCCAAAATTTAATGCATCAATATTTAATGAGAAAATTGAATGATAGCATAATGAACATAATCTTTATCAGCCTTAAGAATCATAGTTCTATAAACCTAATTAAAGGAAGTTAGAAAAATATTCAATAAAAACCTTCTTATAAACCTTTTACAATTTGGGAATAAAAGAATCAATGTATCTTATTCAGTAGGATAGACAACAGGACTAGGATATTTTTCTTTTTTCTTAGATTTAATAGTATATCATATTTCCTGGAGAGATCCGAGTATGCTAGATACACATCTTTATCATGTGTATTCTTCAAAAGAGCTGTATTACTTGAAAATGATTAATTTGTTTCTCAGCAGCCTTTGATTCAATATTATAGAGTTTATATTTCTTTTTTAAAAATTCTGATGTGTCACATCAAATCATAATATACGTTCTCCTGAGCATCCTTAATAATAGATACGTTATTATGTTATTGCTATTTCAACAGAGAAGCCAGTAATTCAATAAGTATTTCCTCCTCCTCTTAATGTCTTTGCTTTATGCAGTTGTAGAAAAGCATAGGAAGAATTTAACTCCAATTTAGCAGAGATAAAAAATTTATATACTTCCTGTATAGGCTGTTTTGTACATGTATTTTAAAGTTGCTTAGGTTTAGTGCTTGGGTTAGGGTTTTCCAGTTTTACATGCTCAGAGTTTTTCCTTTTTCTATGAAACATATACAGTAGATTAACTAAAAACAGATGCTTTAAAGCACCCCAAGCAACCAATATGTTTGCTGAATGTAGATTGAAAAAAAGAAAACTTCAAAATTTATTTCATCTGTTTTATAAAAATCATTTAATAATGATCCATTTAAATATAATCTTAAACAAATAGGATGACTTTTTAATATATAATTAAAAAGCGCTACTAAAGTGCTACTAAACTTGATAGAATATTGCAATACAAGTTGTTTGATCTGACCGATCAGTTAACACAAGATTTGATAACCTTAGTAACTTTAACATGCAGACAGCATAAAATTGAAGTTCATACATTTTAAGTTGACATGCTTTTAAAAACACTGTTCTAGGATGATTCTGTTGTTTACCTACATGCTGAATATCACACAGATTAACAAGTCTGCTCTGAAATGGCTTTGTATGCAACAGATATCTAAATGACTGAAAACAAATGGCAAGAAAGAACTTAATTTGATGAAAATGTGGTTAAATGAAATTACCACTTTCTACATTTCAATACTGAATCTGAAGGATAATTATTTCCTTGTTTGAGCAAATTAGATACAAGCTTTCAAAAGCAATCCATGATTTTCTGAAGCAGAATAGGCAAAGCAAAATGATTTAATTGCCTATTCCAGCAAACTGACCTACCCAACTTATTTAGAATTTATTTTCCTAAAGCATAAGGTCTGATTACAATTACTTTGCAATTCATACTTGCTGTTCTTGATGATCTGTTCTATAACTGCAGCTTTAAGAGAATTCACATTGGCTAATCATTATTGAATTATTCTAAACAGGTTCACATTTTAAAAGATTATGCTTCACCTATTTGTGGAATTCATATGAAAATTATTATGAGCCTCTGTTCATAAACCTTGCTGGTATCTGGAGGTTTTTCTGTCTTTGAACTAGGGGCGTTATCTTAATTAGAGAACAACTGGTTCTCATAGTAATTTTTCATGACTGTCAACTGGTCATATTATGGTGAGATTAGCAACATAGGCATGCATATATGAACACAAAACCACACAAGATGTAAGAGACATAGCACTTAGTCTTCCTACAGCAAGCAGACAGACTCCATGCCTGCTCCCAGCATGATGTCCCCAAGATGAAACCCAAGAAAAAAAGGGGGGGGGGATATTGGACATTAATTGCTTTTATTCTCAAAGGTATTCATTTTTCACTAGAGGAGAAAATCTTCTCCCTTTGTTTTTTGAAGCATTTTCAACACAGTCAAGTATGTATTTCATTATATGTCTCTAATTATGTTGGCATATTCATTAACAAACTAGGATTAGGCTATTCTGCCTCCCAAATGAAGGATTTTCACTTTCTCTAATAACCTGCCCCTAACAGATAAAAAAAGAAAGGGAGGATAAAGAAACAGTGGTAATATTATTTTAATAATTTAAAGTCCTTTTATTAGAGAAGTTAATTTCAGTAAGGAAGAGGTCAGAAATGGGGAAAGTTATAACCCTATGCATGTTGCTGCACTCCAAATCTCCAGGGCAATCAATCTTTGTAATGATGGGCATTGCGATACAACCATATCTGGAAGGCTACATGTTTCCTACCACTGGGGGAGGCTTTAATTATCTAGCAGCATATGGTTAGGGAATCAAGAATACACATTTATCTCCTTTAGGTCCAATTGTGAAAAATTTCAATACCTATTAGTCTCATTGCTCACAAAAAAGTATTTACAATAAAATATCATGTTTAACCAAGTCAACTTTGTCTTTCTATATCTACAAACATTCTTGCTATTAGTAAGTGAAAGCTGACTCATGATGGGGCAGACTGGTACATTTTAATGCAATTGTATACAACTTTGAAATGCCCACTTTCATCCAAAGCTATACTACACATCGTGGCAACTAATACCAGTACTTGATGGCAGGCTAAAATTATATTAGTTTATTACTACAAATAATACTGTCAAGGTTTTGTGATTTGCTATTCTATAAAATATTCTGTATTTTATATTCTATAAGATTCTATAAAGAAGAACATTGTGGTTGTAAGATGCAAATCTTCTAAAACTATCAAGATCAAATTATTGAAGAAATAATTTTGAAAGTATAGATCAGTGGTTCCCAAAGTGGGCGGTACCGCCCCCCCAGGGAGCGGTGGGAACCCTTAGGGGGGCAGTGAGAGGCAAGGGTGGTGACAGGGGGGCAGTGAGAGGGGCCAGGGGGGTGGTAGATGGTTCACTATGCTTTTGCACTTGAAGGTCCCTCGCGTTCCTCGTTCTTGTGTGCAGGGCAGCCCATTCTGAAAGAAAACGCAAGACGTTTTCTTTCAGAATGGGCTGCCCTGCACACAAGAGCGTGGAATGCGACGAAGTTACAAGTGCTAGGTATGATGCCCATCTCGTGGCCTGCCCAGCCCCCACCCAGGCTCCACTCCGCCCCGCCCCGCATGACTGGTCACCCCAAACTGCTCCCACCGCGCGTCCTACCTAGTACTTGAAGCTCCCTCGCGTTCCTCGTTCTTGTGTGCAGGGCAGCCCATTCTGAAAGAAAACGCAAGATGTTTTCTTTCAGAATGGGCTGCCCTGCACCCAAGAGCGTGGAATGCGACGGAGTTACAAGTGCTAGGTACTGAGCACGGCACAGCGACGAGGGAAGCCGACCGCTCCCGAAGCTGCTCAGGCGAGCGCTCGCAGAACCATAGGAAGGTCCTGCCGCGGAACCTGCGCGTGCAAGGACTTTCCCGCCTGGCATCTCTGTCGCCTAGCAACCCGGCACGCGCAATTTGGCGGGCTTCCCTTCGGCATGGAGCACCCGCGGATCTCAGCCCAGCTGCCCCCCAACATCGAGCCCACCAAGGCACCTGTGGCCTTCGGCCGCCGAGGCCTCCCCAAGCTCAATGAAAAGCTGCAGCACCCCGAGCTGCTGACGCGGCAGCCGGCCTTTATGGTGCTCTGCGACCTGATGCACAACCCGGAGAACGCTTACCAAGCCATCGGCCTGGGTGAGCGGCGGCGGCCTGGCCACGGCTGGCGGGAGGGAACGGAAGGGAGGGAAGAAGGAAAGAAAAAGGAAAGAAAGAAAGAGAGAGAGAGGAAGGAAGACAAAAAGAAAGAAAGAGAAAGAACGATGGTAGAAAGGAAGACAGACAGAAAAAAAAGGAGGAGGGAAGGGAAGGGAGGGAAGAAGGAAAGAAAGAAAGTGAGTGAGGGAGGAAGGAAGGAAGACAGAAAGAAAGAGAAAGAGGGTAGGTAGGAAGGCAGACAGACACAGAAAGAAGAGATGGTAGGAAGGAAGGAAGACAGACAGAAAGAAAGAAAGAAAGAAAGGAAAGAAAGAAAAAGAAAGATGGTAGGAAGAAAGATAGAAAGAAAAAGAAAGAAAGAATGGGGAAGGTAGAGAAGAAAGAAAGAACGAAAGAAAGACTTATGACCACAATTGAACCTAACATTTTGGTTGCTAAGCAAGAGCGTTGTTAAGTGAGTTTCACCACACTTTACAAGTTGGCCACGCCTACAGGTCACCTGACCACTAAGCCATGCCCACCTGAGGGGGTGGGGTGGGGGGCGGTGAGGATGAGTTTGTAGCACCAAGGGGGCGGTGGACTGAAAAAGTTTGGGAACCACTGGTATAGATCAATACTCTTTGGCCACTCAGGCTGGTGTCTTCCTCCGTTGCCCATGTGCTGTATCTTCATGAACCTGATATTAAAATCACATAAGAAGTCCACATGTGTAGAATACTCTTGCCTTCCAGTATGACTTGTGATAGACCAGACAAAAGAAGATAGAGATGGGAACAATTTATGTTCTCTGTTTCCTATAATATTATTATACAGTAATCAGTTCCAGCTTCCATACACTTAGTGGTGAACTAAGGGCCCTAAATACATCTAATCATGAACAAATAGGAAATATCATCTTATAGGTTGATAAATGGACACACACACACACACACACACACACACACACACACACACACACACACACACACACATGAAAAAAAATGAACAAGGTGCGGGGTGTAGGAATGAGCAAGAAAATAAAAGGTTTCAGATTAGAAATTGCTCCTGATTATGAACAGAAAGTGGCAATGTTTGGAGTTAAATATTCCAAGTAATGAAACTCCAGCAAATTATGAAAATTTTCAAACAGATTTCCAGTCTGGGCAACTGGAATAGTAAGACAAATTATCTTAAATGTGATTGTACATAAAACATTTTGCTCAAAATATAGCTATTCCAATTTTAATCCTAAATTTCTAAGATTAAACAGTCCAAATTGAACTGGAGCAGGGGATGGTAAAATAATGGTAAAATCCAACATAAGGTTGGATAAGCAATCCAGTGTATATCTCCTCCCCCCAAAAAAAATTTTGGACTTCAATTTTAATCAACGATAATAAGTATGACATAAAATAGGGTAAGGGCTGACCTGCAAGACCAGAAGTACGGTGCATGAACCTCTAAATTTGTAATCAAAACAGAGTACAGGTATCCTTCATATATCCAAAATCAAAAAGTGAGAAACAAGAAGTCCCTTGCCACATAACTGCAGGACAAAATGTTTATAATTTAAACACTTGTTTTTAAAACTTGGCAACTTTAAGATGTGTGGATTTCATCTCCCAGAATTTCCCAGCAGGCCATGTTAGCTATGTTAGCTATGTTCTTTGTGGGGGAGCACCCTCTCCAGTAGAGTACCATCTTATGCCGGGGGGGGAGGGGGTTTCCGGATTTTCAAAGACATTCTAGTAGGGGGACATTTTTTCAACCCCTGGACTATCGGCTCCCCGAAACTTGTTACTATGCCACGAAGAGCGGTAAATGTATAAAGAACTTAAGGACTGGAGACTTCTCTTTCTTTCCCTAAGATCCTCCTTGGGAGACCCCAAAGACATTACGCAAAAAGGACAGAATAGTGGGAGGCCGAGGCTACGGCAGGGGGTCTTTCCCCCCCAGTATCCCCCTACATTGATGGTTCTTCTTTTTAACCCGTTAATCTACCTCTGATACGGTGTGTTGGTGTGAGTGTATATGGTTACGGTTGGTGGGGATGCATGAGTAGATTGGAATGATTTTTGAGGAAGTGAGTGAGTCGGGGGCTGGGATTCGGACCCCCTCTGCTGAGTGTGGAAACAGAAGTGGGGGGGTTGAATCCGACCCCCGACTCAGTGTGAATGGAATGGATGGCCTGCGGGGAAAGAGGAGGACCAGTGGTGGAGGGGAGGGGATCTCTGGTTGGGAGGAGAGCCGGAACATCTTGGTCATTATGAGGAGAGGTAGGTACGGCGGGAGCCGAGGGGTAGGCCACTCACAGGGAACTAGGGCTCGCTGGCTAAAAGCGATTTCTTGTTCTGGCCCCTCTGATCTGGTTCCAACTAGCTCAGCCCGAGTACCTGGTGACTGGGGATCTCAGGGCCCTGGGCTCAAGCTGCTGCTGTTGAATGCCAGGTCAATTAACAACAAAGCCCCCCTCATGCGGGATTTAATCTTGGACGAGGGAGCTGACCTGGCATGCATAAGTGAAACATGGCTGGGTCAGGAGGGGGGGTTCCTCTTGCGGAAATGTGCCCGGATGGGTTCTCAGTTCAGCATCAGCCGCAACCTCAGGGAAGGGGTGGAGGAATGGCTATTATATCTCGCCGGAATCTTTATCCTTGTAGGAGCCCTGCCCCGGGGATTGTTGAGTGTGAGATGCTCCTTCTGAAGTTAGACTTAGGGGTTCAGGTGTGCCTTTTGCTGACATACCTGCCTCCAAGCTGCGTTGCAAAGGCCCTGCCTGAGCTGCTCGAGGTGGTAGCAGGGTTGGTAGTTGAGTTCCCCAGGCTTATGGTGCTGGGGGACTTCAACCTGCCTTCATCTGGTGAATCCTCTGATGTAGCCCAGGAGTTCATGGCTTCCATGACAACCATGGACCTGACCCAAGTAGTTCAGGGTCCGACTCATGAAGGAGGTCACATGCTTGACCTAGTGTTTCTCTCGGGACAGTGGAGAAATGATCTGAAGTTGAGGGGTCTAGTCATCTCCCCTTTGTCATGGTCAGATCATTTCCTACTGAAGTTGGATTTCACGGCACCACTCCTTCACCGCAGGGAGGCGGGCCGCGGGACCGATTAAATGGTTCTGCCCCAGGTGACTAATGGAACCGGAAGGATTCCAGAGGGAACTTGGGGAAATACCTGAATCCCTGGTACACAATTCATCTGAGTCCCAGGTGGCTGCCTGGAATAGGGCAGCATCGGGGGGGTTGGATCGGATTGCGCCTTCGCGACCTCTCCGTAGCAGTGGATCCAGGAAGGCTCCTTGGTTTACTGAGGAGCTCCGGGAGATGAAACGCCACAAGAGACGTCTAGAGCGGTGCTGGAGGGCCAGTAAAGCTGAATCTGATCAAACACTACTAAAAACCTTCATTAGGACTTATCTAGTGGCGATAAGGGCGGCAAAATGTTCATATTTTTCCGCTCTCATTGCATCAGCCGATTCACGCCCAGCCGCCCTGTTTAGGGTTACTCGTTCCCTCCTGACAATGGGGGGAGTCGAGGAGCCCTTGCAGGGTAGAGCTGAGGAATTTGTTCAGTTTCTGGCGTATAAAGTTGCTCAGATCCGGTCAGACCTGGACTCCGATTGGGCAGTGCAGGCTGAGTTGACAGGGACAGGTCCTAGTCCTGTTATATGGGACAAATTTGAGCCGGTTACTCCTGATGATGTAGACAAGGCCATAGGAGCGATGAACTCCTCCACTTGTTTGTTGGACCTGTGCCCCTCCTGGCTGGTTTCAGCCAGCAGGGAGGTCTCACGTGGCTGGCTCCAGGCATTGGTCAATGCTTCTTTGAGAGAGGGATCCGTCCTGCAGCCCTTAAAAGTTGCGGTGGTGAGGCCCCTCCTCAAGAAGCCTTCCCTGGACCCAGCAGATTTAAAGAACTTTCGTCCAGTCTCCAACCTACCCTTTGTGGGTAAGGTTGTGGAGAAAGTGGTGGCGCTTCAGCTCCTATGGTTATTGGATAACACTGATTATCTAGATCCCTTTCGATCAGGTTTCAGGCCCAGCTACAGCACAGAAACTGCTTTGGTCACCCTGATGGATGACCTCTGGCGAGACCGGGATGGAGGTCATTCCTCCATCTTGGTGCTACTTGACCTCTCAGCGGCTTTCAATACCATTGACCATGGTATCCTTCTGTGTCGTCTCGGCGAGGTGGGAGTGAGTGGCACCGTGTTACGGTGGTTCTCCTCCTACCTCTCCGATAGGATGCAGTCGGTGTTGGCAGGAGGACAGAGGTTGACCCCTAGGCCCCTGGTTTGTGGGGTGCTTCAGGGTTTGGTCCTCTCGCCTCTCTTGTTTAACATCTACATGAAACCGCTAGGTGAGATCATCCATCGACATGGGGTGAGGTTCCAGCAGTATGCTGATGATACCCAGTTGTACATCTCCACCCCGTCTCAGTTCAGGGAAGCAGTGAATGTGATGTGCCAGTGCCTGGATGATGTTAGGGTCTGGATGGGTAGGAACAGGCTCAAGCTCAACCCTGACAAGACCAAATGGCTGTGGATATTGCCCCCCAAGGACTATTTCGATTGTCTCTCCTTGGTTCTTGGGGGAGAGAAATTAACTCCCTTGGAACAGGTCCGCAATTTGGGTGTCCTCCTAGATCCACAGCTTAAATTGGATCAACATCTGGCAGCTGTGGCTAGGGGGACCTTTGCACAGGTTTGCCTGGTGTGCCAATTGCGACCCTATTGGAGAGGGAGGCTTTGCTCATGGTCACTCATGCCCTCATCCCCCTCCCGGCTGGACTACTGTAACACGCTCTACATGGGGTTACCCTTAAAGAGTGTCTGGAGACTGCAATTGGTGCAAAATGCAGCTGCGCGAGCTGTGGTGGGTGCACCAAGATACAACCACGTAACACCTGTTTTCCGCCAGCTGCATTGGTTGCCCATTAGTCTCCAGTCGCAATTTAAGGTGTTGATTATCACCTTTAAAGCCCTACATGGCTCAGGACCAGACTACCTTCGGGACTGCATCCTGCCACATACCTCCCTGTGACCGGTTAGGTCCAACAGAGTTGGTTTCCTCCAGGTCCCATCAACCAAGCAATGCTGGTTGGCGGGACCACAGGGGAGAGCTGTCTCTGTGGGAGCTCCTACTCTTTGGAACCAACTACCACCAGAGATCCGGACTATCCCCACCCTGCTGGCCTTCTGTAAAGCCATGCAAACATGACTTTTCAAGCAGGTGGGCTAAAATAAGACCAATGAGAACATCTGTGGTCTTCTCATGTATGAATGATTGATGATAATGTTTTTTTAATTTTTATAACTGTTTTTAAATTATTATTATTATTGGGTTTCTTTTAATAAATTGTTCTTCTTGCATGTTGTACGCCGCCCAGGGCGGCCTATAAGAATGAATGAATGAATGAATGAATGAATGAATGAATGAATGAATGAATGAATGAATGAATGAATGAATGAATGAATAAATAAATAAATAAATAAATAAATAAATAAATAAATAAATAAATAAATAAATAAATAAATAGCTGAAGAATTCTGGGAGTTGAAATCCACACATTAAAGCTGCCAACATTGAAAAATAAAGATTTAAACCCATTTGTAATAGGCTGGAGCTTTTAGAAACTTTGTTTTGCATTATTTGAAATGACGATGACTAATCAACAAAGCAGTAGCATCTGGCTGATCTTGTGTGGTTGGACTTGGTTAATATTTAAATGGATTTCCACCAGGAAATCCCAGAGCTGTAAACTGGACTGGCAAGTAAACCAATTCCCCTAAGAAGGCAATTACAAGCAACTTCTGGACTGTTGCCAAGAAAACAACATGGAGATATTCATAAAGTCCTAAATGAAATGAGACCTTAACCAAGAGATATTGCAGGTCAACAAAAAATGATGACAGAATATGAGATGGTGGGGAGGAGGGGGGGAGGAGGAGGAGGAGGAGGAGGAGGAGGAGGAGGAGGAGGAGGAGGAGGAGGAGGAGGAGGGAAATTCCATTGTAGTAGTTTTTAAAAACAAACCACAATTCAGCAACATCATAACACATACAGTTAAATCCATCTTATGGTCACAATTAGGTTGCTATATGTAGTTCTGGTCTCCATACAATGAAATGAACATTTGTAATCAGAGAAAGAAAAGGAACTTTTCTATATAATGAGACAATTAGCAAATATAGCAATGTTTGAAAGAGTTTAATTTAGATAGCAATGGATGAGGCAGAATTCAAGAATAAACATTGGGACATGATACAGAGAAAGGGGCTGGTAACTAATTTTGCTGCATCGTCTCACTAATGTAGTTCAGTTGTGTCCATAGGAAGGGTCAAAATCTGTCAGTCATGGATGTGGCATCTTGAACTATCCCTACCTCTCATACACATATGTGCATTAATGTCACACAGATATATAATAGTGATAGAACTTGATGGTTTTTTGTTTATTTGTTTGTATCCCACCTTTATTGCTTTTACAAAGAATTCAGGGTAGTGAACATGTCCAACGCATCTTCTTCTTCCTGTTTTCCCCAAAACATCAACCCTGTAAGGTGAGTTGGATTGAGAGAGAATGGCTGGCCCAAAGTCACCCAGCTGGATTTCATGGCTAAGGTGGGACTAGAACGCATGGTTCATAGCCACTTTTTAGCTTTGTGCCTTGACCAAATTGCTCTCTCATGATGTTGCACCTGGCATCTTGCAGTTTTTAAAATCCTTCCTAGTGATGTCCAGTGTTCCCTGTAATAGCAAAAAACGGTGCGCGGCGTTCTCATTTCATCTGCGCGGCCGTGCAGGCACGCAGCCTCTCCCATTAGAAAATGCCGGTCGGAAGTTAGAAACTTCCGCGCGGCGTTCTCTCATCATGTGCACGGCCGCGCGGCCGCGCACCTTAGAGGGAACAGTGGTGATGTCCTTGTCTCAGTTTTTCCACTAAAACTCATACATAGGAATCTGAGAATAAGTAGAAGGAGGCATTCTCTGATTTAGAAATTATTTAACACAAGACTGGATTACTGAATAGCAGGCGGTGGAAATTAAACTGCAAGAAAAAAGGTTACATTCATCTTTTTTTATAGATGAATCATATATTTTAACCCAAAGTGTTAAGAATGTAAGAATTAAAGAAGATCCATGTGGAGACTAAATGCTTAACTCAGCCTTTCCAGACTAAATAGGCTGATCTCTGGATGTGTGGACATTAAATCCCAGAATTCTTAGCCAGTATTATATATTGGCATTTCCAGTTTCCTCATTATACACAGCCTGTTATTTCCAAGCAAGCAAAATTGTTGTGACAAACTTTATTTTTTAATTTCAGCTAGAGTACTATCAGATTCTGGTAAGCCCAGTAGATTTAGAACACATTCTACAGAAACTGTGATTATGTGAGGCAGAGGGCAGGTCTCCCTGAAGTGATTATAGCTGAAAAGTTTTCTTCCTAAGCCTAACCTGTTTAGTTTGCATTAGTTCAATGTTACTTTAATATTTTTGTCATAATGTAACTTATATTTACTTCTGAGTGTTATCCATTATATTTATTTTGTGTGGTTATGTTTATAGGCCACCAATGACAATACCACTCTGGTGGTAAATAATATACATTTTTAAAAAACCCATGCAGTACAAAACTCAAAAAGAATTTCAATGGGAAAAATTACTATCTCTCAAATAAATCAGACAACCGCCA
>JALIGW010000007.1:11525000-11530000 GCA_023053685.1 Diadophis punctatus similis | reverse complement strand
TTTTAAAACTAGATGGTCAATTTATTGCAACACATCTATCCTAATATTACTATAGTTAAATTCAATTGGAACAAAATTGGCAGTGGATATATTCTAAGTGACATTTGGATTTTTAAAACAATGTGAGGAAGATATGGAAATATGCCATTGGAATACCATTGGAATATATTTTACTAGCACCAAGTGTCTTTTCTGAAACCAATAGTATCTACTTTTCTATGTTCTTGTCTTGAAGATGGGGCTGCCACTGTTGCCCAAAAGGAGAGGCGGGGAAGAGAACAGACCCACACATGAATTGAGGAGCCTCAGTCTAAGTACACCAATCTTTATCTCTTCCTTTACATGCTTTTTCTTTCCTTAACAACACACTAAAGGGTTCTGCTAGGAGCCACCTTCTAACAGGGCCCTCACTGCTTTCAAAGCCTTGAGGCAATAACTGGACCTGAGTCCATACTAGCCCCCTCTCCACCCAAATCAAAAGGGAAGCTGTTCCTGGTGCCTCTAACAAGAGATGCTTATCATTGGGCAAAACTGCCCCAGTGTTAGAGATCTGACCTCAGATGCCCCCTGGGTCCTGTGGAACCAGCATCACTTCTTTAGCAGCAAGCTCTGTCTTCATAAAAAGTAAATATCATTTGCTCTCCACCAACCCCTGTCTCTACTGAAGTAAATCGTAGAGTTTGGAAAGAGGGACTGTCAGTTTTAGAGAAGTGAGAAACTCTTGCCTCTTTGGATGGCCCCATTTGAAAGGTAGTGTGTTTAATTTATAGCCAGCCTCATTTACCCACAGAAGAAAAGGAAATGACTCTTTAGTTTACTTTATCAAGGAAAATAAATAGTTTCCCACTGCGTGTTAACTCATATTTCCATGTTGATCAGGAGATCTGAATCTTAAGCTCACATAAACCTGGATTCTGGATTCTCAGAATCCAGGCATTAAACTGCTGGGAAAAAAGCATTTGGATTTTTTTTTTTAAAGCTGCTACAAAATAATTGTGGTTTACACTTTGAATGTATATATTTGAATGTGCATTGATCGCATGTTTGCAGCTATAAAAATATTGTTCCCCTTTAAAATATGATATACTGTTATGGAGACATTACGTCAATTGCAATTAGAACAAGCATATACAGATTGCAACTACAATTTATGGAAGTTATTTCTACCAAGTGTAAAATAAATTAAATGTCTTTTAAAATCTCAGCTTGGAAAATGATTCATTGGGCTTGGATGCTGTTATTTTTGCAAAGAGCTATATTGCCATATATACAAATATGACAGTAATTTAAAATATTTGGATATATATCTGGAGCATTAGCTTTGTTTAAATTAGCTGTGTATATATTGAATCATCTTTTATGAATGTGTGTGTATGGAAAAAAAAGAGGAAGAGATCTGTTCTGTTCTACATGAGCAAAAATAATAATCATCTGTATTTAGTCTTCCATTAAAATACTATTTTAGTTGATACTAATTTGGGAGTAAATTGTGTCAGTGAACTCAACAGAGTTCATTGTTGGTTTACCAAAATGAAGCACACAAATTGTCAAAATAGTTGAATCTCATACAAGTTGAAATTTTTCTTCCTCTCTCTTCCCCTCCCCTCCAATTTGTTAAGCATGCTTTCTTGTTACTGTTATGCTTAATTTGGGGTGTACGGGGTGCTCAGGGAGAGGTAGCACCTCTGGTGTAGGGGCATGTCATGTCCTTTTACGGCAGCTCGTTCTAAGGCATTCCTAATATGCAACTTCCTTTGAATAGGATAATTGTGTTTCTGGACCTTCCGTCTAAAATTTACATAATAAGTGAATTTTATTTTACTTATTACAAGATTGCCACATAGAAATATCTATTTCCTAGTGATCTTATCCAGATGATAGACAAGATTGTGATCTGATTCCATTGATAGAAATCAAAGCACATCAGACTTATGAAATTGATGTACATGTATATCCAATGCTGATAATGATGGTGACATTCATTTGTTTGTTCAAAACTTTAGGCTTTGAAACATAGACAAGTTTGTTGTAGCTACCTATAAGAGTAGCTTGTAAAAATACACTAGTTAAAAATAAATAATAAAATAAATATAATAGGGATGAATGAGAGGAAATTATGTGCCAAATAGAGCTGGAAGGAGTCTCAAAGGTTATTTAGCCAGCCCTCTTATTTCATACAGGAACTTCATTAATATAAAATTGCTAATAGACGATGATCCCCTATGCCCGTGGTGGCGAACCTATGGCACGCGTGCCACAGGTCGCACACGGAGCCATAGCGGAGGGCACGCGAGTGTTGCCCACCGGCAAACCGGAAGTGCGTTTTTCCGCACTTCCGGTTTGCCGGTGAGCTGTTTTTTGCACTCCGGAGGGTTCAGGGAAGCTCCCTGAAGCCCCGGAATGCAAAAAACTACAAAACGGACAAACCGGAAGTGTGGAAAAAGGCACTTCTGGTTTGCCGGTGAGCTGTTTTTTGCACTCGGGAGGGTTCAGGGAAGCTCCCTGAAGCCCTGGAATGCAAAAAACGATGAAACGGACAAACCAGAAGTGCATTTTTCTGAACTTCCGGTTTGCCCGTTTTGTCATTTTTTACCGTCCCAGGTTCCGGTAAGGCCTTTGCGCGGGTGTGTGTGTGTGCGTGCATGCACAGGGGGCAGCATGGGGGGTGTTGTGCACATGCGTGGGGGGAAGGGAATGGGTGTGGGTATGCGGACGCGCGCTAGTGCGTGCACCCCCCCCTTTTGGCATGCGAACCTAAAAAGGTTCGCCATCACTGCCCTATGCTCTTCTCTAAAACTTCAAAAATAGCCCATCACCTTCCAAAGCAATTTGTTCTATTGAGAAAGAGTTGATGGTACATCTAGGAATAAGTTCTGAAATGTTGTTCTCAATGCTCTTTCTTCTTCTTTGAATGGATGTGTTTGAGCTCTGCTTTCTGAATCAACAGAAAATAAATCTGCTCCATCATATATGTGTGACAGTCCTTCACACATGATGATTATCTTGATAGTCTTTTCTCCTGAAAAAAAACAAACAAGTTCAATTCCTGAAATATTTCTTTTTTTATAGGAGTAGGTCTCCAGGCTCCAGACATGATCTTTGTCGCCTTTCTCTAAACAAAATTTCATAAAATCTTATCACTAGATATGAACTGGACTAACAATTTAAAAGCACATAGTTTTGGAAACTTTATTCAGCATCTAGCCCCATTGCATTAAGTAAGGTTTATTTAAGAGAGCATATATAGAACTGCTAATTGACAGTATTAGAGTCACAACCTAAGCAAAACCAGTTATCCACTCTATGGCCAGCAACATATATGAACCCAGCTGACAGTGTCCCAAACAAATCATGATTAATATCACCATGGTTTAATATGAGTCTCAATTTACCATTGGATGATAGTCATACATTTTCCCCTATACGGTATAAGTATAGATGTTTTCCTGCATCTTTCAGTCCTGCAATTATCCATGCATCACACTGTTGTGAATTTGCATATTTCTTTCAGATTTCAAGTACTTAGAAACAGACATGTAAAAAGTGGTATTTAGAATGCAATGCTTTAAAAAAATCAAGTGTGCTATTACTAAAATGTGGAAGTTGCTTTAACCCTTTTTCTATCCCGGTGCCAAAAAAGTAAGAATAAAATATCTACCGTATTTTTCAGAGTATAAGACTTTTTCCTCCCTAAAAGTGGCTGAAAATTTGGGTGGGTCTTATACTTCAAATGTAGTTTTTTTTTTCAGCCCTAACTAGGTGCTAACAGATCTTCCAAGCTCTTACCTTGCAGGCTTTTTCATTGTTACTCTCTCCAAAGAATGTTTGTCCAGCCCTAAGTCTTTGCAGAATTTTTTTTCATTGCTCTACTTGCTCTGAATAAGTTTTTTTCTAGTCCTAACCAGGTGCTAACTATCTTCTCAGCTCTTATCGGCTTGCATGCTCTTTCATTGTTATTCTCTCAGAAGAAGGTATTTTTAAGTCCTAACCAGGGGATAAAATAATGTGCTGAAGCTGCTCCGAATAAGTTTTTTTTTAGCCCTAACCAGGTGCTAACGATCTTCCCAGCTCTTACTGGCTTGCAGGTTTTTTCATTGTTACTCTCTCAGAAGAAGGTTTTTCCAGCCCTAAGTCTTTGCAGGGTTTTTTTCATTGCTCTACTTGCTCTGAATAAGTTTTTTTCTAGTCCTAACCAGGTGCTAACTATCTTCCCAGCTCTTACTGGCTTGCATGCTCTTTCATTGTTACTCTCTCAGAAGAAGGTTTTTTTAAGTCCTAACCAGGGGATAAAATAATGTGCTGAAGCTGAACTGACTAAGGATGCTAGCCAGATGAATACCTGGTAGGCAGATTATTTTCCCCTATTTTCCTCCTCAAAAACTAAGGTGCGTCTTATACTCTGGTGCGTCTTATACTCCGAAAAATACGGTAATATCTTGTAAGTGATTTATTTATATTGCATCAACTTTATGTGCAAACCAGGGAATAAATGAATACTGGAATTGCTTCCCTGATTTGCAGTGATTTGAGGCTAAAAATGCTAAAATGGATTTTAATAAAAGAGTAATCTTCAATTAAAAAATGGTTTAATCATATTCCCATTCAGTGGATAAGGTTTCCCTTTAACAGATCTTTTGTGCTGAATACAAGTATTTGAATATCTTTAAAAGCATGCAAAGACTTTCAGCATGTTTGAGGATATTCAGGAGGTCATTACTAAAGATGAGTTACTTTCCCTTTGTTGCACTTGAAAAGTATGGGATACTCTTGGCCTTCCTTATTTGATTCAAAGTAATGAAAATTAATAATTGACAATTCTGATTGTTGAAAGAATTAGCAGCAACCATAAGTAGAGATAAACTGAGTATCTCAGTTTCATTTTGAAAAGCTTTTAAATTTTCATTTTATATTTTTCTTCACTCTTTCCTTTCCTTTTTGTTTTTACAGAAGAATACAGCAGTTTTACAGCAGATGTGCATCTATTTCATTCAAGAAGGACC